>SMGT01003167.1:59854-91274 GCA_004794575.1 Lanistes nyassanus
ACTCTCATGTTTGCATACTTACGGCGTCTGCAACGGCAGGAAATGCTTTATCCCATGTGCTACGATGATTGTGCTCACCGGAAGCATTAACGCATACAAATAATTCTGCACAAGACTTGCATGATACAGAGAAACTGAGGAACTCAGCCTAAGAAAAATTATAGTAGTTGCTTAATCTAAGTATATCCTTATTTTATTTCTTATAACTATGGTTGATCCATTGAAAAATACTATTTAGCATACGCGGATTTAGAACTTCTGTAAAAATAGCGACAAATCAAAGATTGCCAAGTTCTCACAGACGTGCAACGCGGCAGCTGTTGAAAAGGAGATAAACATAGCGATAGCCCAGTGTCGATGTAAACGGTTGGACTGTGTTTCATTACAGGATACACAGCCCCAGATGTATTTGGATCTGTAAACAGACCAACACGACACATCCCTCTCAACAAGAGACAGGGCAAGCCCCCTTGTCGCTCGTGGTTTGGGCTAGAATCTGGCGGACCTTGTTCGAGTCGTTTACTCAAGAGGCACTGAATGCCCCCCGATGATTTGAATGACATCATCAGATCTTTGTGAAGCCCCTGGCAAGGCAACTTCAACTTGGTGCTGGATTCATTATCGTGGATTGTAATGCGCCAAGTCATAGGGTCCCTGTTTTCCAGGAGCTCAAAATATTCTTATTTTTGAAGTCTTCGCCCCTGAACGTGAATTCTGGAGGGTCGATATGGGGCCGTTCGGTTCCCATTGACCCATGTAAGGGTGTTGGTTGGGGGAGATGAACAAGCACACTGTTCACTGTCATTGAAAGTAACACAACTCCATCCCAGTGCTGCACATTTTCTAAGCCAAAAATTGTCCACAACTGTTTAAACCAAACACAAAAGTTGTGAGATAAATGGCGCTTAAAAAAAGGGGGGGGGTAAGAACATCAGCTAGTGAATTTAACTCTGTTTTGAAATCTTTGGTACTTGCCTGCTATTATGGTCCGTGCAGGATTCATTATGTTTCTGATTTCTGATGATTGCGCGGATGTTCCTGAACTTCAAACAGCAGAGAAATCCTTTCAGTTCCCAGGAGCAGTCTTCATCTAGCCAAACCTTGCAGACTGTGAAAATCAGTACTTGGACTGCTTTCTGATAGAAGCAAAATACCCTGAAGATTTTTCCGCAGTAACAATAGGTCCTTCAAAGCAGCTGATGCAAATCTCTGTTCTCTCTTGCAGCCAGTTTGGATTTTGCCCATGTTTTTAATTGCTACAGCACAATGTCGGCCATCGTATTGGAATTACATGATCTGTGTCCATATTTATGTGGTTGTTGTGGTATTAGAGTGGGGAATGAGGGGGAAGTCCTCTATACTGTCAAGCAGCAAATACACATAAAAACTCAAGAGAAATGAAATAGTTTAAAACAGCGCTGTTGCTTTCATTATCCCATGTTTCCAAAATCCATGTGAGAAAATGCAAGCTCAGTGATTGGTAATACTAACAGATGTAGAAAGTAACTCAAAGCATGTTCTGTCTCCCCAGCCATATCAATGCTTTGCACTTGCTTTGGAAAAAATTATAATCAATAACCAATTTATAGATATGATTAATGATGAACTCATACTTTCAACTTTTCTGCCCTTTCATTATACAGTGCATATTAACCATAGTAAGAAACCAAACATTTTGGCAAAGTCTGGAAATGTTACAGAAAATTCAAACACAAAAGGCTATAAGCTTTAAGAAATTTGCCAGACATTCTCAGATTCTAAAGCCAATATTTATGTTTTTTAATGGTGGTAATGCTTCTCCAGCACTGCACTACTTGAGAAAGGGCACGAATAAGCTAAAGGCTATGCAGCCATACAGTCATGTTACACATCTTCCCTGTGAATATTCTCCAAGTACTTTATTTTGAAAATCACTGAAAAAGAAACAAATGAAAATGAATCTAGATAAATTTATTAATGCAATGTTTAAGCCTTAAAAAACTGCACATTAAAAAGCTGAGGGGGGCCTTGTGGATAAGGTATGTGAGGCTTGTGCACTTGTGCATGAGATAAAAAATCAAGAAAGCAAGACAAAAAGAAGTGTTGCAGAAGAGATAAATTTATGGAGATTTACAATAAAAACCTGCAGTGCAATTAAAAGATGATTTCTGTTGTTACTTCTATTAATGCTATTTTCCTGCACCTGTGACAGAATTTTTTTCAGAAATTTCCCATCTCACCATAGGCCTCTCCTTGGCTACATATCACTGAAAATTATACAAAAATCTTTAGTCATTCAGAAAGTCATATGGTAAATCTATGTGGCAGTGATATTACTGAGCATTTCTAAACATGCAATACATTCTAATGCCCATTGAAACCATTGTCTACTTTTCTATCCAAGCCATCACAACATCAGGGGTAAAAAATATTAAGAGACGTAAAACTAAGCACTACCGAAAGGTTGAACTAAAAAAAGAGCTGAATAACATAGTAACGAATCATTATGAAACACTGAGCTTAAATTGCAATGGTGGGGAAGAGAGGGTAAGAGAACATTTAGCGTTTACCAAATGACCTCCCCCAACAAGAACTAGCAGTAGCAGGTGTGGGAATGAAGGAAACTGGTGCAGAAACAGATTGAAAACAGTAACCCTGGTGCTCCTAACAGGTCGCAGCTTTCACAGGCCTTTAATAGAAAACCAGAACTCAGGTTGATCAGAACACCCCAGTGAGAAGTTAAAATTTTCAGACACAAAAACATCCATTAGTTTACTGGCCTAATGAGCAGATTTGGTAGCACTTTTAGCAACAGATCATATAATGGAAAAGGAGCGGTGACTAAAGCAGAGAATTCCTAGGAAACTGACATGGCTGCTTATGTTTGGTCCGTTTTATTCATAGAAGGCTTAAAGAAAAAGTACTGTTTAATAAAGTTTTACCAGCTATGCATTCCTGCTCACTAAAATGAGATGCCTGAACAAATCCTACTGACCTGTGTAAGTCCATTTAATGTTGACCTTTAAAAAAATTCAGGGCACAATAGAACCAGTTTACATGACAAGACTTCATTATCATTTGTCTATATAGCCATGTAGAAGATCTCACAATGTTCAAATGATAGAAAGCATTAACAGCCAAAAGTAATTCAAATCCAAAGCAAGTTTCTTGCTTTCAAACTGTCCTCTAACAACATTTGTAATGTTTGGGAATAATTAAAATCAGTGTAAATGAAGCCTAGAAATCAGGAATCTCAAAGGCCATCAAGCTATGAGCTTCATAAGCATGTATACCTCCCTGTTCACAGTACATAAAACTACATACCAAATCCATAAAATTCTTGCATGACGAAAATTCACATGAGAATGTATCCTGTCTGCATAGGACTACAATTTATAATTTTAAAAATAAGCATGAAAGTCAGATTCCATTATTACACTCCAAACTTCCTAATCTTATCCTTTCAACAAAAGTGGAAAGCAGAGATTGTGGAAAATGAAAAAAGCAAACAGCAACCAGAAAGCTCTGCCAATTTACAAACGGCTTTATAAAAATAAGGATATTAAAAACAACAGCAATCAAAGCAGCTCTATATAACTAGTAAGCCTCAGAGTATCTACCTGAGTAATGTAACCACCTCAGAAATGATCTTCAAAGCGTTTTGGAACATTACATTATCCTCAATTTTTAGACTAAAAAGTTATATAAACTCAGATTAATCTCAACATGAAATAATAATCTAATAAACTAAAGTGCATCAGGCTTAGCTCAACAGTAAAATAAAAGAATGTAAACAGACGAAACCTAACAGAAACGCACACAGCCTCACAAGAAATATACTTGGTGTAATGTACAAATGCTAAAAATAAGGATAACCTGTAATACTAAACTTATTTATCAAGAATGATGTAACTCCAAAGACCATCTAAGCCATGTGGTAAGGAACTCGTGTCTATGACTAAGGGCATATGGGCAGAGACCACTGCCTCCTGGGACAACATAGGAAAGGTCACTATTAATTGCATGCAACCTGACGTACATCATTTTTAACATTACATGGCAAACAAACAGTTGCCATTCAGTACCGAAAATGCAGTCCCATTCTGAATGAAGACTATACATAAAGATGATGATGATGTCCAACTAAAGTGTAATCATAAAATCGAATGTGAAAATAAGCTGTGTTGGATTTGTAGGTGAGTCACTTCAGTAAGCATACACAGAGCGCACCCCAAACCATCCTTATCAGAATGTATTAAACTAGGTTCCTCATGTAATAACATTCACAAAGGCTCTCTAATACAAAATTTGACAATGGTCTGTTTTTGCCCCTTTACATTTGGGGTTTTTTTTTTTGTGGGAAGGGGTGTGGGGGATCTGTTCCATTTGTTTGTCCACTGTAAAAAAAAAACAAAAAACAGTTCATCAACAGATTCAACAGATCATTCTTAATATGGACAGCTGAAACAGCTATGAGAAAGTTGTCAGTCAGTCCGATGAATACTAGTACTTGTTGATGCCAAAAAGACGAACTCCATGAAGTTGTGGCAGTTTGGGAATAATGTTCAGTGCTAAGACACTGGCATTCAGAATGAAGTGGTACTTGTCATATTTGGAATAAAAACTTGCCAAGAAGAACCTGGAGAAAATTAAAAAAGAATGAAAGGAACAAGTGATGGCTGCTTGGAGACAGATCTAAGTTAACAAAAATGGAACTCAGCTAAATTAAACAATAGACAACACAGACAATCGACAGTTTTGGGGCATTACCCCATTTTCAGGACAACACAGACAGATAAAGGCAGAAACAGATGTAGGCAAAGACAAAAAACAGGAACTTAGCTAGGTGAACCGGAGAGAAGTGAAAAGGCTGGCATGGTAAAAAACTGCTGGGACAGGGGAGACATATTAAAAACCAAGGGAAGTCTTGCCCACAGCCAATCGGATTGCAAACAGCCTAATGCCCCAAAACTGTTGTCTGTGTCATCTATCCTTTAACTCAGTACGTCCTATAGCTCGATAGTAAGCGACAGGTTTGCCAACGTCGATGGCCACGAGCTTACATTTATGCGACCACATTCAGGAATTCCCAGTTCTGCCAATATAATTCGTAAAGGGAGGAAAATGTGATTAACTTGCAGTTCAGCTATTCCTGTTTAAGAAGGCTGTTTCCCTTGGACCATGAAGTGAGGTTAGTAGGAAAAACAAACGGATTTTCCCAGCTGCCCTCAGCTGGCCAAAATGGAAAACATGACAGCACATAAGGAGGTTTTCTGCACAGTGGATTTCAGTTACCTTGTTCTTGCTGGATTTTAGCTAACTTTGAGAAGATGGCAAAGATTAAGGTAATAAAGATTTTATTCAGCATGTGTTTATATTTAAAAATCAGTTTATTTCTTGTCTGTAACACATAAAGTTATTTTTTTAGGATTTTTACACATGGCCTAAAATGTACGGCACAATCAATGACCAGAGACAATTCAAATGGCGAGCATCTATTGGCATCTACTGAGTTAATTTAGGGTGGTTCAGTTCCATTTTCGTTAAAAGAGAATGCTCAAGTTTAACAGCACGCTGACCTGGTAGTCAGAATACACACACCATTAACCTAACACTACCTAGTACCTTGTGCAAGTATTCATGCTGAAAGTTTGTTTAGAACAGAGTAAGAGGTGTGACTGCAAATTTCATAATTTTAAATAAAACACATTCTGAATCCATAAATGCAACATGAAAAATTGTTTCAATTAATTTCAATGCTAATACTCATAAATATGCACTCATAAATGTGCACTTAACATGCTAAAAACTTCTTACCACAAAAGCATTTCTATTACATCAAATCCAGGACACTGGTTTTGTAAACACTACATAATTTCAAAATGATAAACAAAAAGAAAGAAAAAAGGACAAATCCCATCCAGTGAATCACATCATGATTTACACTGTAGCTCACACAAACACAACACACACCTTTTTAAAAAAAAAATGTATTTCAACTGGAAAGTAGTTTGGCAGGTGGAGCCAAGACATTTGATCTTCACTTACAAAACTATGGGCACTGTCGTGAGAAATTTCTTGGTGGCTGTAAACTGCTTCCCGTAATCAATCTGTTCCCACTGAGTTTCTGTTCGAGAATCTCCTTGATCAGGCGTTTCCCACGGTGTGCCTTTTGTAACATGCAGCATGACAAACATCACCTGTACCCAGACAGAACAACAGACATATTAAGCAAGGAATGCATCTATAGCGCACCAAGAATGAGAATAAACATTATGGTGTATATATAGAATTGCATTCTTTAGTTATAAAATTAACTCTATCATATAACTATATCATTAAATTATGTAGTTAGAGAAATAATTCTAAAACTATAGAATTAATTCTATAACTACAGAATTTTACAACAAAAGAATTAACTGGTTTAGGTAAACAAAGAATTCATTCTATATACACATTTGAAGGCTGAAGCTATAGAATGAACTCTGTGTATGCCATGGCAGTTCTTTAGCTAAACAATGAAAACAAGGCCAGCGACTTAATTCAATGCCAAGAATTCTATAACTAAAAAATTAATTCTATGACTAAAGAATTAGTTATATGACCACAGAAGTAATCCTATAACTAATCAATTAATTCTATAAATGAGAATTCAATTCTATAGCAATAGAATGCAGTTCTATATATATATATATACACCATGAGCTTTATCTTCATTCCCCTCTTTAGGGCCCCATATGCATTTAGTACTTCAGCTTTCATAAACATTTTACAAGCAAGAAACCTCCTAAAAAAATATGCACATTACAGTCTGTGCAAGAACACATCAAGTCGCAGACCTAAATATGTTGGGTGGATGAAAAGTTTTGCCTCCTTAGTCATATTTTTGCTCTCAGTATAGAACTGGATAAAAAGGGTTCTGTGCAGTTGCCAGGAATCTCTTTTCCACAGGATATATCTTTGACCAAGCATCATAACCACCCGACTCCAGTTCAATCCTAGTCAACGTAGATGACAATTCTAATAAGCAGTTTGTACAACATGCTACATATTGAGGTTTTCAACTTCTGACAGCTGAAAATGTCCCATTGACATTTATTGCTGTAAGCAGGATGTATTGTGTGAAGAATGTACTGATGTAAGAACAGTTATATGATGAGCACAAGAGTGTCAACAAGAAGAGAGAAAACATTCTGAGTGTCCAAGAAAGGCAATGACTTCTCTAGGATTGGGTTTCAGACACTTATTAAATGTTGGCAGAAGTGTATCAAGAATCACAGCAGTGATTATATGAAACATACAGTTTTAGACAAAAGTTTCATGTACAGGTTTGTTTCATTTAACTATCTCCCTGCATTTTTAAATGTAATTGGAGGCTTTGCAACCCACATTAGTACTAATATTTCAGATGTGGACACCACAATAGGCTTTGATAAAAATTTAGCTTTTCCATAAAGGTTTTATTAAGTACACAATTTAGACATCTTCATCTCTGAAATCACCTAAAGCATGTGAAAAATACAGACATTAAAAATTCTGCAAAATATGCTGTTTTTCAACATGACCTGCATGTTTCATTATCAAGGCTATTTTCAAACTTTTGTGAATGCTTTTATATTGCAGAACTCTAATGCCCAACACCGACAAGAACGGATTTTGAAAAACTATTTTCAAAACTAAGTTACATAGTAGTTTTATAGTAGTCTAGTCTATGCCTTCCATAACCAAAAAAAAAAACCAAACAAACAAAAAAACTTTACAAGCACCAGCAATGCAGGCTGAACATTGACTGATGTAGCTGGCCATCCACATGAATGAGTGAATGGATCACTGGATAGAATGTTGGTCTAAACTAAGATGACTGCAAAGTTGCATTTTGGCTAGTCTCTGGGGGACAGGTAATTAAAATATAAATTATTCCTTGGCCGCAGCTCAAAAGCCGATACAAACCACATCATGGAGAACATTTGTAAGGGTCCAGGCTACAGCCACACTGAAGAAGGGCACAGAGAGGATGAGAAGGTGGAAGATGAAGATCAGGAGAACGTAGGTTATCCAGATGCCCTTGCTGTTGAAGTAGGAGTGAGTTGGATTGGAATCACTGTGTGCTACGCCAACATTCATTGTGCTTTTTGTCACCTTCTCATGCTACTACACAATCCTATATATATGAAGGAAAAAAATAAACTGTGATTACATGGAGCATCACATCACATTCTTGACATTTGTACTTCAAAGCATTTGAGAAAGGGAAAACATTTTGACAAATGCCAGTCTCTCACTCAGTGGAAACATCACATTTTTCATCTTCAAATGCCAAAGAATAAAAAGGTTAGTCTTTACACATCTCCACTGAAACTCTTTATAGCCAGTCAACACACAGTCCCTCAAACTCATCTACGTATGTCCTTTAAAAAAAAACAAACTGAGAACATGTGTAACTGTACACACATTACTGAAATTCCCAATATTGTTTGTATATGCAGCTTCCTTTATCTATGTGTTTCACTATTGGTACATTACATATTTATGCAACACTATGCACACGGGTTGTCAGAACACCTTATCTCATTTGTTAACAATGATCACACACCATGAACTTATATCCATCTAGAGATGTGATTCCCCCACCACCAACATATCTATCCTAATACAGTCACAAAATCCGAGTAAGCATATGCAAACCGCCTTCGTTTAGCTTGTACTTCTAGTTGTACACAAAATGACGCATCTGATATGCACATACTAATAGACTTGCGTACAACTCACGCATCACTGCCAATAAGCACAATGTCAGCGCCAGCACTAATATTACATTCGATATTCATTGTCAAAACTAAGGTCCCAAACGTTTCACCCTGTGGCATGAATGATACATCATTCATATATTTATTTGTCATATACGCTGCCGCCGTTTGAGTCGAGTGCTTAGAAGTTAATGTTTCATTGTTTTACTCATTGGGAATAGTAATGTCTAATGGGATTTAAAGTCATAGTCTTCTATGAGAAAATATACCCTTTGTATATGATTTCGGAGACAAGACACGAGCAGCTTTCTCCTCCTGAACATTTTTAAATGTACCTAGCCCACTAGGGTACCCTGATTTGACTAACGTCAACGACGACTGGTATGACGCGTGCGACACGCTGTGACTTGTTTTTAAAATTTCCAATAATTAAAAAATATGCCGACTTCGTGGAATTATCACTTACAAACAGATATAACCAGTGATAAGACACTATCGTGCGATGTTGACGATAGCCTGAAATCGTAACTGTTGAGTCACTCTTTTCCTTCGAATAGAATATCTCCGACCACGATCGACCGGATGTTGATAAAGAAAATAGCCTCGTTTACATTTAAAACCACAAGTCGATGAAACATGAATTAATAACGCTGCGCTTCGTTTTAGGTGAATGAAAAGTAAAACAATCCGACTTGAATTTTTAACTGAAAAAGTGCTGTGTACTTACAAGATGTACACGTCGGCAATAAAAACTAATATTTCTAAAAAGTCCCGCAAACTAGATCTAAGAAAAATAACTCCGTTTACAACTCAAAGGGGCACAGTACGCCAAATCTTTGGCTTTCATCTCTGATTTCTACTATCAAAGCTTCATGTCTAAAATGTGTATTTTGTTTAAAATGCAAGTCTATACCAAACCATCGTTGAAATTTTTTTAATGAATTTGAAAGTCTATCAATTATAACAATTAGAATCATGCAGCAACTTCCTGACGCTACAGTCCGTCTTATAGGCAGTAGTCAGGTCATTACGTCTGTATTCAGCGTTGTGAAAGAACTTTTTGAAAATGCCTTGGATGCAAAAGCCACGTCAGTGGAAATCAAGCTAGTAAGTACAGATCAGACTTACCGAGACGCACAGTTTGCGATCTAACTTGCTTTCTGAATCAAGAATCCCCCCTCCCTCGATTGTCAGCGTCCTGGTTGCTTAGTGGTGCGCGCATGACACATGCTGTAGCAGTTGAGTTAGGAGAAATAAGTAAGCTGTTATGTCGTTCCTATTCCACCCGCGATTATTATAACAGGTATCAGTGGTGAGTATTTGTGTGCATAGCTTAGTAATACTAAGGGCCCCATCCGCCCACCACCACCCAATGGCGCAAAATCACATTTTTTCCTTAAATGAAATGATTAACTCTTCGTAGGTCACACTCAAGTAATTGTAAACAAATCATCAAAATGTCATCACTCCTAGTGACTGACCTATAGGATGTTCTTATTCATTGTTCAGTCTGGCTTTAAATGTATGTTGTAACAGGACAATTATGGACTCGACAAAATTGAAGTGAGAGACAATGGTTGTGGAGTTAAAGCTGTAGACATCCCAGTTTTGGCAAAGAGACACTATACATCTAAAATACGGTCACATAACGATCTTGAAGCACTGACAACATATGGTTTTCGTGGCGAGGCTCTGGGTAAATCATCTATTAATATTTTTTTTAGATAGACACATTTTTTAAAAACTCAGTAGCTGCATGATGTATTATTTATTGCACATTCCCATGTCTGTCTTTCTTTCAGTCTCTTGGTACACTTTTGTGGATATTAATTCTGTTGGTTTTATTCTATTAACCTTTTAAAGGTGTAACAGATCATTAATGGGTTTATAAATAGAACCTAATAGGTATTGTGGTGTTCTACTCACATTCTTCTTTTTATGCTCACAGCATCTTTGTGTGCTGTTGCTGAAGTTGCGGTGACAACTAAGACAGCAGATGATGATGTCAGCTTTACCTATAGTATCAGCAACCAGGGTGACATCACATCCACAACACCGTCTCACTTGGGTCAAGGTAGGGGCATACAGTGTGACTGATGGTCACATTACATTATTAAACTTTATTTTCAATGTGACTACCTGATGGACAACAGCAAAATGTTTCGTTCAGCAATTAGAAAATTGTGACATGGAGCTAATACAATATACGTGCTTCAGCAGCAATTAAAGAGTTGCCAAGGATGAAACATTTGGAGAAAGCAAAATAAAAAAAAATCAACCTGAACTGGGCCTTCTTTTTGATAAACTTAATTTTCACTCGTGAAAAATTGCGCTGTCAGTGGGCCCTCAGATTTTTTCACATTAAAGTTACTGGCAACCCTAAAGAAACATTTTTGTAAGGTTTAATTTTTCACTGTTTTAACCGGGAAGGGAACTCACGTCAGGGATGGAAGGATCGTGTTTCCAATCACTCACGTCTTAGTTACGTCCCTTTATGTGACATCAACACATGGTGTTTTGTTGGCTTGAAACTTCTGATGAATGTCATGCCACCAGAGAAAAATGAACACAAATGAAGATACAGAGCAGCTTTATTGAGGATTTACTTTACTGACCTGTTGGAGGTGAAAATGGCCTTTTTTTGGCAGGGGATGGGGGTCATCATGTAACAACTTATTGTGTCTCAAACCAAACCTGAGCCTTGGTCTGTAATAAAAATAATTACATAGATGTTGTCCTTTTTTGACAGGAACAACCATTTGTGCAAAATATTTGTTCAAGAATCTACCTGTGAGAAAACAGTATCACAACATAGCAAAGAAGAGGAAAGAAGAATTAAAGCGTGTGGAGGATCTCCTGATGGCCTACGGAGTTGTGCGGCCTGACGTGAGGATTTCTTTGCGGCACAATAAGGAGTTACAGTGGCAGAAGTTCGTTCTGCCAGATGCTACGTCAGCACTGCAGAGTATCTTGGGAAAATCTGTCATGGGACAGATGGAATGGAAAACCGAAAAACAGAAAGATCCTCAAGTGAGCAGTGCTTCACAGAAGACATGTTGCAGATTAGTAATCTTGAAAACTGACTAAAATAATTGTTAATGCACCTGGATATCATCAGGATGCCCATAGGTGCATGAAAATTTACACGTAGCTGCTCTTATATAGTCATTTTGTGTAATTTTTTTTGGGGGGGGGGGTGGGATAACTAAATTGGTAAAGTGCACAAGGGTTGCCTCACATTTCAATCCGTTTTACAATAAGTCAGCGTATGTTGATGCTGCTTTCAGATGGAAATTAAAATGTGCTTGCCAAAACCTAGCTCTGATGTTACCTTGATGAGCCGATCCACTCCCGACCGATCTTTTCTCTTCGTGAATGGCCGACCAGTGCAACTGAAGGACATTGACAAAGTAAGACTCCTGAATAGCAAACCAAGCATTGCTGATCACCTGCAGACATCTTTTTGATGGGCCCTTGATAGCTGAAACCTCCGTACAGTGGAGTCTGCGTACAATGAAACTGAAGGAACTTAAAATTTTGGTCGTTATATCAGAAAGTTTATAATACCGTTTCGTGCACTAAACCAAGCAGAGTAACAGTAGGTCTCAGACCTTACTGATATCTTGCGCAGGCACAGTGACTGTTTATTTCTATGCAATAGATTTACCTGTATTTAAGTTTTACTTCGGATCCTTTTCCAAGATGGATCACCTTGTCACTTGTGGCCTTTGGGCTTGATAAGCAAGTTGCAAATTTGATTATGTAGCCCAAAAACACTGAGGTTTTTAGTATCAGGTAAAGGCCTGCAGGAATGGACTATGCAATGAAACACCATTGACAACAACTGCAGATTCACCAATAATAAAAATCAGCATTTATTTAAAAATGCGTACAACGCTGTTTGCTCGTCATGGCCAGCAAGCAACAAGCTGGATGTTCCGGATTTTGATTACCAGTCATAGCACATTAAATTTTCCTACACAAAGCCGTGTTTTGTTGGAACTCCTCATTTGTCTATTTGACCCCTGGAATCATGCATGGTAAGCGTGATTGTAATAAGGTCTTCGTCTCTTTTGCAACATTGTTACCTTGTAATCGTTCGTTATAGAAAGGAAAGATTTGAATGACGTAGATTTCTAAGGGAACACAACTTTGTTCCTAATAAGAGAAGTTCATTATGTGCAACAGCAGTTTCAGTTCGTTGTACACAATCTCCTTCAGTAGACTGTGAGAAGGGAATCTACAAGGGGGAAAAAAACTGAGTTATCACCGTAATTTGGTTGTAAGCTGAGCTTGTAATAGGTGGTCTGCACTGTAGTTGCATAGAAGGGATTGAAGTCCTGCTTTTACCATTTTCTGTCGTAATTGTCTCGCGTATTACTGTTATGTTTATTCACCTCTTTTATTGACCTCTTTTGTCGGTGAGAAATCATTTTTCCATAAGTTGTAAAACCTTTCTGAACAGAACAGATCTATGTCCTACTTTGCCAAGCATTGCCATTGACATGCATGGACACATTCAGCCAAGAACAATTCACATTTATTGAATTAAGAATGACCCTTAATAATGACCCAAAGAATAAAAGATGTGTGCCCATCTGACCAGAAAAATAAAAACTTACAAACAGATGCTGTAAAAAAGAATAATGTCTCATATTTGTTTCTTGTAGCTTATCCGCCAGTACTACAGTAACTGCCATGCCTGCGACATCAGTCGTCATCCCCTTTATTATGTCGGCATCAGCCTTCCACCCAGTGATGTGGATGTCAACCTAGAGCCTAACAAAACCACTGTGATGACAACCAGCATGGTAAGAAATTAAGTTATAATTGTATTCCAAACTCTTTTTAGCTTTTGTAGGGTCTGATACCTTGTTTTTTCTATTAGGAGTTGCCTCAACCAGATCATTGAAAGTTACTGTAGCTAGTTTGTCATTTGATCATTAGTTACTTAGGATGTTTCACACACACATGCAATGAAATTATCATTTAAGACCAAGCATCTCAAACTGGATAAATTAAAGGTAAAGGCCATTGTGTTGATGTTTGTAGCAATGTGAACTGGTCAGATCAGGATCTTCATAGTAACCTCATCTTGTTTGTGTGATGGGGGCAGCCATCACGGAGACGGTTTTGGCCACCACGCTCACAGCCACAGCGCATGGCTGTGGCGCACTGTGTCATCTTACCACATGCTGTGCTAGACTCACTCCCTTTAAACGTTTCTATATCCTTCTAGGATAGTTGCAGATACTAACAACTAACATATTCGGATTCTACTCGATATATTCTTTCAGTAGATAATAAACTCACCCAACGTCTTAATAGATTAGGTTAGTTTGTAGGCATATTTCTTATCTTTTTCTATTCACATTAGCTAGTTTAACTGCCTTTAAACGTAATTATCTTTATTTCCTTCTCACTCTACTTAACTTTCCTTAACACTAACAGGAAGAGCAAAGCGCACTCTAGTCACTGTATATTTTCATGTCCTTGTAGGTATATTCTTTCACTTTTTATTCTAAATGTTGTATGTGTAAGAAACACAAAATGAGGTATCCACCTCACTTCCACCCACCAGCTTCTGCCTTAGCTGGCAATGGCTCCGTTGCGGCTTGCTCCCACCCGGTAAAAGCGGGGTGCGTGCCGGACAAAGCAGAGTCCCGAAGTAGGGTGAAGCAGGAGGAGGACGAGGGAGAAGATGTAGCAAAACAGTAAAGTGCAGTAAACCGTGGGGTGGCGGAGCATGTAGGGCGGCAGCAGTGGCGGCCCAAAATAAAGTACGCAGAGGGCGTGGAAGGAAAAAAAAACCTGCCTTTGTTTGAAGGAGAGAGAGAGAGGAAAGTTGCAAAGCGAACCCGCTTCATCATAAATGGCGCTGCAACAGGACGTATCTCTTCTCTCTCCTCCTTACCAACCTGGGAAAGGAACGGAGGAGCCAGACCCCTCCACCCCTACCAGCCAGCAGAGAAGCCTTGACGCCAGCCCGGGTCGTCGTCATCAGCAGGAAAAGGACCATCACCAGGTACCGAGGCAACGGATACGATGACACGGATGACGAGGAATGGGCGACAGAGGTGCTGCGCGTCACCAGGCCAGGAGGTCTGCAGGGACTGGAGGGTTCAGGATGCGGAACCACGCACCTGGGTTACACTGCAGAGAGGGAACGGCCGTGCCTTGCCGGCGAGGAGACAGACACTGCGGAGAAGGCGGGCAGGGCGACCAGCGCACTGCGGGGTTTCTTGCGACAGCAGGAGCAGACAGTGGCGGTGCCTAACGGTGCTTGTGCACTGCTGTCCGTCGGTCGGCGACTGGCTGACGGGGTATTACGGGGTCTCGCAGGTGAAGACCTCTGCACCCACTTCATGGCCGGGAGAAGGCCAGGAACCCAGAGAGCACAGGCACAATAGATCAATATAGTTAGCAATGGCAATGTAATGCACTGTTATTTTGCCCATTGTCTACCAAAAGTACATGTCCATCAACAGAGATTGGTTTACTAACACACCCAGTGCCATCGAAATTCCGTGTTGTGGGTCAAACATTGCATTAGTTTTGGGTGCCTGTATGCCACGTGAAGGCTGTATGTGTTATAGGATCTTGACTGATAATGTGAACTGAGATATCTCTGCTTGCATGAACTTCTTTTGAATAGTGGTGAAGTGTGTTACTATGACATGGAAAGCTATGAGTTTCCTAGTGCATGCGGCAGGAAGCAAATATCACCTAAAGCCAAAAGCACCTCACTCGTCTCGAGAATATGCTACAAAATGCGCTACCTTTTCTCCCCAATTGTGCAAAATCGCCACAAGGTGGAGCCCTTCCCCACCACCACACACACACACACACATGCATACACAATAAATCACTTGTGAATACCTACCTAGCACCATGGAGTTTTCTACAAATTTGAAGCAATCAGTGATTGGCTGCCAGATGCTGAACTTGGCTGATCTTAAACATGTCTTCTTTAACTTTTGTCATTTTGCTCCTGGCAAGTCTTGGTATTATTACCTCTTTCACAGATACTGAATTTTGTTTCTTATTTGTGAAGCAGTGTAGTATTTTTTGTTATATACGATGGTACTGCTTGTCACTGACAACTAATGGCCCATCAAAATGTGCTGGAAGGAATCAATCGACTCATTTTTCTGCCAGGCTGATCCCTCCATCAGAATATGATCATTAAAAGTGTTAAAGATATCTTTGACATGTAAAATAATCATAATAGCTTTAATTCTTTGCTGCTTTCAGAAAGATGGATGTAATCATCAAGTGTGCTAATGCCAAAAGACAATTTTTGTTATGCAGGAAAACTTCCATTACTAGCCTTCACGCATTGTGTTACACAGGATGTAACATAAAAATCATTTCCATTTTCTCATAATAGATGTGGACTAGTCCACATAACCTTCAGTCCCGTCTACTGGATTTGTTCAGCTGGTTTCCTACAAAAAATGTTTGGCTCTGTTTGTGAGTTTGATCATTGGCGAACTGGAAAGTAAATCCACAATATTTTGGCTTTGCATGTATCTGAAGTTCTTGGTTATTTTGTTTTTATTTAATTGCTTCCACATTTAATATATTTTAAATATATGGGGTTTTTTAGCTATCTTTGTGATAGCCTTTATTTCCGATTTTTTTTTACTTTTCAGAATGTGTTGCGTGATCGTCTGGAGGAAATGCTGCTGTATATCTATGGGCCCCTTGATCGGGCTCCATCTTGGCGATACAGAGATGCTGATAAAGAGAACTCAGCCAAACTGACAGATAAAGTCACATCTGCAGCACATGCCTGGCATGAAAAGCATTCTGGCAGCGGTTCTGGAAAAACAGCAGAACATGATAATTCTAAAGTAACAGTGGAGAAAAACATTAGTGGAGGATCTTGCACAGATACCCCTTTCCTTCTAGAGCCCATGCAGACAAAGAGCTTTTCGATGACTGCTTTGAAGCAAGGGGAGGAGGATAATAGTAATTGTGCCAGGACCCAGATCCACACTGAGAAGGGAGTCCATGACGTGCAAATTTTGCCAGAAAACAGGAATGGGTATCTAAGAAGTGATGTGCTGTCTGTCAAGCCTAGATTTCAGAAGTGCACAGCAACACAACCTCAGTCTGAACAATTAGGTAACATCATCAACCAAGCAGCTGACGAGTTTGTTGCAAGTGGTGATATTGATATTGCAAATGAAGCAGCTAATCTTGCAAAAGAAGTAGTTGATGACCTCATGTGTGACTTCTCAAGTACTGTGTCATCAAGCAGGGAGGTCTTGGACCTAACAACAGCAGTGAACGGCAAACCAGATACCTTAGTGTTGGATTCTGAGGGCAGAGAGAAGTCTGATTGCCAACTGGTTAACAGTAGACCTGTTCAAGTTTTTGGTACTGAAGCAAGAGAAAGGCCTGCGCTATCAGTGGAAAAAATAAATGCTAATCAGCAAGGCATGGGGTCCATGTTAGCTGGAGGCTGTTCTCATGAGCCCGAAATTTCCAGCTGGAGTCGAGGGACATGTATCATCTCAGAAAATGCCAGTTTAGTTCAGGTGCATATCGTACTTGTTTTTAGGTGTTTTTTTTTAAAGGAAACCTTAAATGTTTTAAAATATTTGCTTTTTCCTGTGTAAATCAGTCCTGGGTTTAGGGGGGTTTTGAAGAGCATACAAAGGCTTATATGTCTGTGTATGCACGTGTGTATGTACATACATCCATGTGTGCATATCTGTGTGTGCATGCCTTGTGTGTGTGTGTGTGTCTGCATATGTGTGTATGTGTGTCTGCATGTGTGTGCATGCACTCACATTCAGGGACTTACAGTTCAAATGATTTTGTTGCAGCCAGTAAAGTTGCTGGCACCTTCTTCCTCTCACATCCCAGGCAAACGCCCTGTGTCTCCGCTACATGACCAGCAGGTACAAAAAGTGTCAGCACCACCTGAGAAACGCCGAGTACCAGTGTCTACTGGCAGGGTAGGTCTTCTATATCTAAAGATCAGGGGGGTTTTTTTGTGTTTTTTTTTTGTATCTTGACAAGATACGAATTTGCCTTATGGTGGTGCTTAAGTGGTAAGTAGTCTTTACAAGACTTATTTTGTAAATTGGATTATAGTAATGACAAATTGCATTTTTTTTCTTCAAACAGAGACTGTGTCCTGCCCAGTCAACTTTGTATGATATGATAAACAATGTGGCTGTGAAAAGGCCTTTGTCGGCCAAAGATTACTTCTTCAGAGAGAAGCGTCCTGAAGGTGGATAATATTTTTTATTATGCAGATCAGCATTTTGTGGAATCACACTATTATTTTGTGATTGTCTAGATGCAATATGAAGCAGTGTGGCACTCAAACTACCTCACTCCCTCCACCCCCATCACTCTACTTCATTATGGTCAACATTGCAATGGTACTCTAATTAGCATTTGACATAGAGGGCTTCCAAACTTTAATAGGGCTGGAACTAAATGTATAAGATTTGATATTTCATTATTGTAGACTTCAAAATGTACTCTAATTTGTAGGCTACTTCTATCAAAAACTTATTTCAAGGAGTAACATTGCAGGAAATAGTGTCTAAAAAAAAAATTCCACAAAATAAGCTTGTGAGGTAATTGGAATTCTATAAAGAAGTGCAGCAGATAGCCATGCTACTCTGTAATGGGTGACATCTTTGTCCTGCAGTGGTGCAGAGCAATCCAGAGCGAGGGTTTGAGGAGGTGACTGAAAAACTCATTGAACTGTGGGAAAATCTGGATGAGGACGAACGTAACGTCTTCCAGGAGAAGTGTTCCCAGGATGCTCAGAGGTGAGAACATAAGTGAAATATCATGTTTTCAGAATGATGGGGATGAGATGACCACTTGATTGATGGGACTCACCATGTCACCTCTGGTGTCTTATTAAATGTGGAGCCTTATTAAAGAAAATGGTGGCAAGGAAAGATTTCAGACAAAACCATTGTATCCTTACGACATTCATCTGGCATTTCTTTTCATACCTCTTTTCTCCAATAATCATTGCTAGAAGCAGTTACATCTCATTTGCTTTTGCAAGACAATGAACCAACAGATATTAAAATGCTCATGGCTTATTGTTGTTCATGCATTTCATTCACAGGTACAGTAAAGAAGTAGCAGAAGCAAAGACTGCAGTGAGTACAGTTAAAACTAACTGCAAATCAAAAGCTGTCAGCGTGAGAGATATGGTGGCTGCATCCAGCACCCAACCTTCTCTCGAACTCCAGTTTATAAGTAAAAACACCCAGCAGGTGCTGCCGTTCAGCATGACCAGCTTAAAGTACTGCATGTCCAAACCTCATTCCAGGTAAAACAGGCTGCGGTACTGAGTTTGATTGGTTGTGGGAGCTATGTTTCACATGAAGGTTAATAGATGTAGTACTTTTCATATTCATATATGGGTCATGACATCTCAGCTTCATATATGACCATGGCCGTGTGAATGTGTTGTTGATCACAAGCTGGAAAGACAGTAGATTTTTAGAGTTGAGAGGCTGGAAGTGGATTGCAGATTTTAAAAATTGCACCATCTGTTGGTCATGTTTTCTTGACACTGCTGTGTACAACTAGTGATGGTTTTGTCCCTGTAGGAGCTTTCCTTGGTGTCAAGTACTGGCACAGCTGCCATCTTGCAAAGCATGGATTTGCAGACGGGGAAAGGAACTGTGCATTCTAAATTGCTACAGACTGTCAGAAAGTATTGTTTTCCACAATTTAATGAGCAAGCATCACCTCCCCAAGCATCACTGCCAGACGCTTCGTCTTCATCCAGGGTAAACGTTACTTTTAATCCTGCTTTTTTTTTTTTGTGCTGTTGGTGGCCTTTGAGATGCTTATCTAATATATAAAGCTGAATGTTTGTGTGGGTGTGTGTTATACAAATCCGTACGCTTAAACCGATCCACACCAAATTTGGCATGTGGGTTCCTTCTCATCCGCAGATGGTCACAGGCCATATTTCGACCCTGTACCCAGGCCAAAACAAAAATGAAATATTAAATATGATGACTCCCTTAGCAAGTCATGTATACAGCGTACAAGTAAGATCACCACACAGTCTTTTCCCTTTCATATAAAGATTACTTTCCCTTGCCTCACTTGACAACAGGGAGACAGCAGAGTAGGGGTTAGGGAAGAGGCTGGGGGGGGTAGTAAAGAGGTAAGGGTGGGGTTAAAGAAGGGGTAGGGGTGGGCAGGCTAAGAAAAATCTGGGCAGCGCTGGGTTCCCTGGCTAGTTTCATATAAATCATTTTTTAATATTAAATATTTCACTTGAACATATTCTTCTTATTAATTTTTTTTCAAATTTTTAAAGTTGAGATGACAAACTTCATTATTTTTCCTATTCAGTCATCTGTATACATTTCCCATGATATATGGACTGTGTAGTGTCTTATATTCATGTATCAGATCTGGTTAATCTGAATTAACTGGGTAATCAGTGCATTATTGTTCTTACCATGGGGGTAGTGCAGTTCTGTTTTTGATCATCGCAAATCTGTCCCTATGTTCTTTCAGCAATTGTGGTAAGGTATGGTCAGCACTAGAAAGGATCGCAAGAAATGTCACAGCAGATGGTCCATTTTTTCATGTGACAGATCTACGGATCACAGCCAATGGCTTTGACATCAAGTGCTGGAATGGTAGGTAGGATAAACAAATGAAGTGTTTGAACAGGGGTCTTTCACTTCAAGGACATACCTGCTATGTGTTATCAAGTTTATATAACTCTTCCTGACATGTTCCTATAACAGACTTGCCAACCATCCCGGAATACTTGTTTATGTCCCATAAAATAACAAAAATAGGTGGTGTGTTCTGGTACACTTTTGTATTTCGTATCCCAGAAAATACAAAAAAAAAAAAGCATCGGCACTGAAAAATGCCAAAAATGCTGTTTGAGTATATCTTGCACAGCAAACAAAAATATTGCAAGTGAAGTGGTCGTGTAGACAACCAAGAACATCCAAACAGTGCTTAAAATCTATCGTAAGAAAAATGGTGTCCAGATTTAAGGAATGTGTTTGTGATTCGTCTTCAGGGCCAAAAAAAATTGCCAACAAATGTACCAAAATACAGCATACTCTGAGCAGTGGCGTTTTATCAAAAAAGGAAAGATTGACACATATATCATGTGTAAGGTTTGTGCTTGCGAGTTCTCAGTTGGGTCAGGAGGAAAGGGTAAATTACAAGACAGATCTTAACGGAAAACACAAAAGGAACACGGACATTTAAGAAGAAAGTCAAGAGAAAACCAGTAAAATAACTCAGTTTTTGAACACCCTAATGATACGGATCACTGCAGCCATGGTATGCATGTAATCAGAGCAGCTCAATCAGATGTAGACACCCAGCGCTCACTGTACATAATTTAAATAAAGGTACGCTTTCACTTTGTTTTTACTAAAAATGATTTTTGACCTCACTTCTTATGTCCCTGGAAATCTGTCTTTGTTGCTGGTTTTTCTCAAGTGTGTTCATGGAAGTTGCGAAAGGGGGTAGGCAAGTCTGCTATAATCACTGACACAGCATGCTTTCAGGGTAGTGTTACATGTATGTATGTTGGAAGAAGAAAGTTCTGTGTGGTTATTCTACCTTTTGACTTTAAAACATCTTTGGAAATTTTTCCCACTCCAAAGAAAAAAGCTCAGTATAGATCAAAAGTGATGTTACTATCCAATTCTCTAAGAAAATCGAGGGTCAAGAAGTGACCAGAGCTTCTGATAACGAACATACGAGGCCAAATTATGCACAAGCATTCAAGAATGATGCAGAGATTTGCAGGTTGACCCCTGCTTTTTTACAAAATCACACTCGGATATCAGCCAAAAGGTTATTTTGACCTTTGGTTTACAAGATTCCAAAAGCACTGATGAAATTAAAACGTGTACCAACAAAACTTTATTCACAGTCACACATCATTTAAAACAACTTAAAGATAGTAAAAATGCTAGTTTGTGAGTTTGTTGGTTCTTATAAATATAGCTGAATCATAACAAGGAAGAAAATCGGTTGCGATTCCATCATAATCAATTGGTGACACAAATCAGTCTGTGATAGATAACACTACTGACTACATAGTGAAACAGGCTGTCATTCAGTAGTTTTTCTTTATACCAGCTAGGTCTAGCATTTGGCATTTTTAAATGAATTAAAGATATATTTTCACACTTTTCTCACTTGCCTAAGTGTTTGTGGCAATGCACTCACATTTTCAGCAGAAATATCTTTTGAACTGCGGTTTCATCAGGAAAGCGCCATTTGACCCTTGTTAGAATGAGTTAACTAAAGGGAAGTCATTGTAGAGTTTCTTCCCTTAGAATATGAAAGTTTTCTGTACAGTTTATGTATCCGTTTTGTTTTTTTAAATTATGTTTTTGATATCCGCTTCACATGTGGAGCCTACAGATTGTAGCCTTGTTAATGACCATGCACAGGTGAGTTGAGTAGGCTGAAATGAATTGCCATCACATTTTGTAACAGAGGTCATGTGCCATAATATCTGAAAAATTTTGGACCATTGAAATCTTGTGTACATTACTTACACCTCTATGCGCACTGCTGGACAAGAGGTGTTTTGTAGTTTTTTTTTTAAAAATCCATACTGCTAGAAAAATGCAGATGTTAAAGTTTCTGCTGACCTTTTTCAGATGCTGATGGCAAGCTTTGTGGGGAACTGGTAGGCTTGTGTGGGGACATTCCCACATATGGGTTGCCAGACCTCCTGGAAGTCTTAGCAATTATTGATCAGAACAACAAGTGCTCCCTAGCACAGGCAAGACCCCTGAAAGTCGTGAACCATCTGAAGGTAATTTCATTGTGGGCTATTGATCATTTGGAAATGGTGTGCTAAACAAGTTGCCTTCTGAACATGCTCAGCTCATTAAGCACTATAGTGTTGAGTAATGTATGTCCAGTTTTTTTTACAAATGGTGCTGTTCCACACCATTCGTAACAAATGAAAATTAGACTTATGTTACACTATATTGGGTTAATGAGTGTTGTTATTGCTAGCGAAAGTAGGTCATTTTTCATACTTCTTTAACATATGTTAGCAATGTTATGACCAGACTGCACCAGGTTGTTTCATGTTGCAATGGTCTGCAAACTTCAGGGTGAGGCGGTACGCATGACACGACAGGAAATGCAGGAGAAATGTCCAGAAGACATTCGGGAACTGTTGGAGCAGGCGGAGCGACTACTTCCCTCTGCGCAGCATGTTTGTCTGCATGGCCGCCCTTTTTATCACTCCCTTCTCCGGGACTTGGAGACTGCCAGCATCTGCAGCGAGGAAACTGGTGGACTGACTACCCTGCATGATACCAGCATGGGTTCACATAACACTCAGCCCTTAAGTGGCTGCAGCACTTCTTGTCCATCTTCACAGCTTGTGGATACAGATTTGTGTCTTGCCAACTTGATGGACTTTGAATGATGTCATCATATACCTAAGTCTTGCATTTTTTAAACAGTATTATTGTATATGAACATCTCTGCATGCTTTCATATAAATGCCTCTGTTTTGTAAGTTTAACAAAAGCCAACCAAATGATGAGAAAGCCATGCAGACTTGTTTACCCATACAGGCTACCCTTAGTCTTTTCCAGACGACCACAAAATTACAGGATTTACTGCTGAGGTTTGTCAGATCATGGGAACGCTTCTTTCTCACAGGACTTGATTTGGTCTGTTTTTTGCTTGCTTGCTAATCGGGGCTATGCAGCCTGTCAAACTACATTAGGGAATTTTTCCTGTGCCAGCAGTAGTTCTGCTGCTATCTTTTGTAGTGCCCCAACATTCAGCAGGGCACAAAATCCAGGGTAGGATGACTAGTCAATCGATAACAATTCAGAGCACCAACCTTTGCTTCATGCTCAGCCCAAACATGTCCACACAGACAGGCAAGAAGAGTGCCCTAACTTTGTTTGAAACTAATCCTTAAAAATCTCATGCTTTGCAAAAGTTATTTGATAAATATGCAAAAATTTACATTAAGGATTAAGAAGTCCGACGGCCAGGTTTGCCCACTGTAGCTATTTAACAGCAATTTTAAAATCTCACATGGCAGAAGGTACAATATCGGTGAACATTATATAGTTCTAAAAATATTTGTCAGTGCTTCGGTGACATGAACTTTCTTTATTTTGTAAGTCAGCTTGCTTTCAGGTTTAGAGGATCCAGGCACGGCAATTGGAAACGGCAGAATTCTGATTTTTTTGCGGTTTCCGCCTAAAAAAATTAGGTGCCACTTTTCTTTTGTAGGCGATCTTATTTATGTATAAAGAAAATGCTCTGTTTTCTTCCGTCATCAACTAAATTTTGCATGACAAGCTTTGCATTCTCGCTTCCTGTTTTGTTTTCCATGTGCAGTCCCCTTACCGCCTGTTGTAACTTTTCTGTGAGCACTTGTCGCTGTACAGACTCCGACTGATTCAGATTTTTCCCATCATTTCCGGTAGATTTCAGGTGTTTTTTTTTAGGTGATCCAATTCCCATGCCTGAGGATCTTGTGAACAACAGCCATTAGGCACAGTTCTTACAGTGTGTAGCACCTTGTATTGTTTGGAGACTGTCTTTAGCGTGGGTGGCACATAACATGACTACATGCCTACATGGCAGGTTGTGTACTATGACAGTGATTAGAAAGCGAAAGTAGCTCAGCAGATCTAGAAGTATTACATGAAACCCAACACAGCTTTTTCTGGGTGAGCATTTTACTTGTGTATGTACAACTGACATCAAGGACTGAATTACACATTCACATGCCATTCACCAAAAAAAAGTTTCCTTCCCTGGTTTTTCTACCAGTCACATGAATGGCAGTCACCAACATTATGCATGACAAAGCAAGTTCACTCAAGCAAATCTGTTTGCAGACCTGTTTTCAAAACTTACCAGGCAATTAAGTCCTGACAGTAGTGTTTGGTGGTCTCCACCACAACCACATTTTGATACAGTAAAGCAACTGCTTTATTTCCTGTGGAAAATAGAGCAATTCTGTTACTACTAAAATTCAATATTTCCGGCTTCAATATTTTTTTGAGACAAGCCAGATAATGAATATACATTGTGCATCCAGCTCTAGCCAAAGATGGTTTTCTCTGAAAACCAAAATACAGATTTTAATGGGACAAGAACACGATTCCACAAAATTAAACGACCACCTTGGTAGTCAGAAATGCTGTGTTTTTACCTGTTTCCATTGACTCTTTAGAGCAAGCAGCTACTAAAACACAGCATCTTGAGAAATTGTCCAGTTTCTAAGGAGGTTTTATTTTAAAAGTTTATGGGGAGAAGCATTTCGGAAAAAACAATAAATGCCAACCCAATTTGGAGTTCTTAACGTAGCAGACAACTGTGATGCTTCTTTTGTGACCTACTAATCCCAGAAACTGGGTATTTGACAACGGCTACCTTGTTATTTAAAAAGGAGAAAAGAGAAGTGACTTTGAGGGGAAGAAAATTGTTTTAAAGGGAAAGAAGAAAAATAATCAAGCATTTTCAAAACAATAGCTACCTTCTAATTTAAAAAGGAGAAAAAAGAGAAAATGGCTGTTTTATAAAGAGAGGAAGGAAATAGTTTTAAAAGGAAATAAGAAAAATACTCAAAGAATCGACCATTTTGAAAAAGTTTCATGTACAGAATATCCACAAACTCTGGTAAATTTTTGTAACCTTTACTCACACCCTAGCACACATGCACGCCATGTGCTTAGTTTTGACATGCTGCACTTACATAAACAACTGTATCCTGTAAGGTTACTTGGGGAAAAAGGCTGATCAGCCTGCCCCTCCACACGCACACATCCCACACATTCTCTCTCCCTAGTTTACACTGAAAGAAATGGTTACCAGAAAAAAAGTCCTTATCAAGATCATCACAAATGTTTGAAATGGCATCCATACGGACAGCATCACAATGATCAGTGCAGAAACAGATGACGATTGGTGCCATGATCTCCAGTGGTGAATGAATGAATTCGCCGCTTGCTCCAATGAATTAAAGATTTAGAAACCTTATCTTCCTTCAAAACAGATGCTCTCTTTGAGTCATTCACAGCATCAAATCTCCACCTGCTGGAGGAGAAGTCTAGCGTAAAACTTGTCTGATATAATGTATGTCACGATCTAAACAGCCATGGACTTCGTTCTTGTTGAATTATGTGGACCTGGTCTGATGCCATCTGAAATTCACAACCTCACTGACTAGGAACAAAAATGTACTTTACAAACACATTGTACAGGGAAAATGCCCACAAATTAATGTCAACATGTGCCCAGGCAATCTAAGTACATAGGCACACATCCACACACATTGCAACAAGAGTAAAGTGCCATGATTCACACACAGCAAATGAGTCGGTGGTGCAATATAGGCATCAGACTCTCAGGATATATACATCACATCAAACTGAGGTTGGGGAAGTTGTCAATCCAGCATCCAGAGTAACCAGGACACATTTAACTGTGGCAATATGTTTCAAGCCATGGCTGTAAATGCACAAATGCAAAGATACTGGAGATAAAGCGCAAGCTAGGCTCTACTCCCCCCAACCCCAAACCCCCATGGGAGATGGATCTTGTCCACCACACTATTTTTGCATGTGACACATGAAACAACTGCAACAGACTTTCTAGTCCTATTTCTCATGAAATAATGTTGCTGTCAGTATTTGTGGACATTGAGCACTGAAGCTGAATTCACACATGCAGTAACTAAAATTACACACACACGCACACATGGTTTGTCTAACATTTAGTGGGTATGACTAGGTCCAACCTGAGAAGACCCTGGCTTGCCCAGTCAGGATCTCTTCTTATTCTCATTGACTTTCAACTCACCTTTTCAGATTTGTGAGCCTTGTAAGCAATCCATTAGCAGGTAAAATTATTTTTGCCAGTGATGAGATCAACAAGACAAGAAGTGTGTGATCACACACATTTACATCAGGGTGAAAACATGCTTCTGATGATATTCTTAAGCTAAATAAAAGAGTTCTGTACAAATAGAGTATTCTGTGCAGCATATACAATTGTAATGATACAGGCAAACAAGTTTAACAAAAACTTTAGAAAATGGCTGTAGCTTTCCTATTCATCAGTGTACTGAATTGTTTCCCTTGTGCTATTTTAAAACAGGTTGGTGTCAATTACTGTTGCTTATAAAAATAGCCATTACTCCTCTACTGTACAGCTGCAAGAAAGTTGTTTTCTACTGCACAGATTTCTTATGACAGCACCACAAGCACAATTTTGAATTTGATCAAGTGATCTTTGCTGTCAATCTGAAGGGTGTAAAAGTTCATACATGCATGCCTCCTACATACAACTGTGATAATGCATGAGGAATGCACCTCTTGGGCACCATCTTTCTTCAACTATTTCTTAGGTATTCATCTGACGGGCAGACTCTGAAATAAATTACAACACTTTAACAAAGTCTCCCTTCAACGGTCACTGAAGGAGCTTATTTCTGAAACATCTGTATGTTGCTTGTGTGGCTGTACCTTAATATTAGTTGCTCACTTGCAACCACTAAAACCTGAGTACAATCGATTACTGTATATTCAGTACTGCTTGGCTTAACCTACAGCACAAAACACCCCTCTGACTGCACCGTTTAGACCTACATGTACCTAACATGGATATAAGAATCGACACAGACATGCTTGGTGGGTAGTAAAAAAAAAAAACGCAATAAATAAAAATCTTGAGTTTCATTGTAGTGTTATCACATTGAACCTGTTCATACATAAGCATTTAAGCATTTAGGATTCAACGTGCAATGTTTACATGCTACTTAAAATGCAGGTGGTTTGTACCTGTACAGATATTTGCGCTCTTTTAGTTTTCTCAGCAGACAAAGTGGACATAATTTTAACAGTTTTCAGCAATCCTTGATACATCTTTGTACATGTAGATACAAGAAGTAAATTAGTTCACTAAACAGACAACATACTTTCCCTTCTTGTAAATTCTTTGGCATATACAAAAATATCCTTTTCTTACTTGGAATAAGCATGAACAGCCAAGTAATGCACAACACAACTGCACAAAAGCAAGTGTTCATTTAGTTAAGACTCTCTCACTGCATGCATTAAACAGCGTAGGCTTTAAGTACACAGCAATAAGGTGAATGAAGACAATGTGTTGAAATGGTGAAAGCAGTAGCAGTCTGATAAAGCAACATCTTGCAATATCCAGTCAACATAATTGCCAACATAAACTTTGCACAGTGACATCCAGCATATGGATATCCCACATTCATGACAAAAAGGCATAGATGTATATACACTATAATACTCTGAAGTAGTTATGTGTCTGGAATGATCTTGAGTTCATCACAGGAATCTTACCTCGAGGAGTAAAAGACTTCACTCTGGCACAATCTCCTTGCTTAGCACTGGCAGGGATCAAACACAACAGAAAGGCTGCCAATTAGAAACACAACAAATCTATAGAAAACTCCTAATCACAATTTTGGTGAAAAAAAAAATTGGTTGGAATTCCTGCTTTCCATCTCCTACCCCAAACTGAATAATCCTGGCCACTTAACAGGAATCGAGGTGCTACAAAGTACAAAGGTATCATGTTTTGCCCATGACTTCCCTTGTAGCCTTAAATCCTACAAGGTGCTTTGGACTTCTTGGTCTGTGGGAAAACTAAATACAGACTACCACACACTGGATTTTGGGAACATGCCAAGTATGGTCACATTTAATCTCTATAAAGATCTGCTGCTGTGAACTGTGGAAGAGATAAGTCAGTTTACTGCTACAATCAACAGCATGGCAAGGCAGAAAATTTCTTTTCTGAAAAACTCTAGCTTCACAGTACTTTCATAAATCAAGTGTCAAGTTCCATAAAAAAGAGGAACAACATTTAAAACACAAAACAAGTTTTCCCAAAGATCCCTAATTAGCAGCTACTTAATTTAACAGCAAGTTCGGGAACTAAGCAGCAAAGAAGAGCTCGCTGACAGCACAGCTAATTGTAAGTCATGGGAGATAACTGTATTCAAGAGTTGTCCCCACAGCCACAGGTCAAGGCACCAGAAGGAACAGTCCTGTAGAATTTGATCTGAAAAATATGTTCTATCTGTGTGAAGACAAGAGCATCCAGGTCATGGGATGTGCACCAAACTTTCCTAAACACTAGCTGTGGGAAATGAATGAAAATTCTACTCCCAGACAGAATTATTCATAAAGCCTGCCCTTACTGGGACAAAATATCCAGGCAGTTTAACAGGTGAATCTCGGGATTTGAACTTTGTTACATGTAAGCAAAATGCTCAGTTAGAATGAATAACC
This sequence comes from Lanistes nyassanus, assembly GCA_004794575.1. NCBI lineage: Eukaryota > Metazoa > Mollusca > Gastropoda > Architaenioglossa > Ampullariidae > Lanistes > Lanistes nyassanus. The sequence goes on from SMGT01003167.1 coordinate 88,902, forward strand.
AGCTGCAGTACCCACATGGCAGTACCCACACGGCAGTACGCACATGGCAGCTGTGACCAAATATCACATTTTAAAAAAATCCACTGCCACTAAAGACTTCCGAGACCAAATCATAGCTTGCAGTAACTAAGCGGATCTTAAAACCTGCTTAAGGCCTGTAAGAGAAATGTAGTGCTCACTTTAATACAAGTGCTCACTTTAATGATTATGGCAAGTGCAATACTGGGATGGGGATGATGGCTCAGTGATACAGGGCGAGACCTTGAGACAAATATCATCTGATTACCTATCATAATCTCTTCCTGGCAAGCATGCTGATGTAGAACGTGATCTGAGCGAAGTTGATCAAAACTTACAGTTATTTAAAGACATCATTTTGCTGCCGGTCTGATAAGCAGGAAATGCAACACTCGGTATCATTTCCAAATGAAGTATCCTGAACAGTCTTTTGCCATCGGGTCAAATTATTGTCTATCATTCAACCATCAGTCTTCCATTAATTCTTCACAGCACACCCAAATTGGCAGCAAAAGTTTCAAGTATTTTGTCCTATTCCTGAATGCTATGAGCAGCATCTTGGCTGTTCATTACCCTCAGCACCTAAACGCTTACAGCAAAACTGGAAAAAAGTAAATATTGACCCCATTAAATCCAGATGAAAAAAGTACAGCAAAACCTTTCTAGATATGATCAGTTTTTTTTTCCACTGGTCCACAAATATGCCCCATATATACAGACAAAATCTCAGCATGGACAAATATCACATTTAATGTCACCCCCAGTCAATGAAGAGCATCTTCACATAAGTCTCTGTCTCCCCCTTCCGTCCCTCCTTTCCCCCACCCCCATTCTCACATTTCTTTGAAACGCATGCAGACCCATCCTCATCAACTCCATCTGAATTCCCCAGCACCCTTATCACATGATTTCTTCCCTCTGGGTCAGACAGGATGTCACCGACGGGCCTGCCTTCTATGTACCCTCAGGCCAGGACCATGGGGATCCTGTCGACTCAAGGCTTGCTTGACGCGCTCTGAGCGGGAGTGCTCCTTGCGAAACAGTTCATCAAATTTGTTGTCTGGGAAGAGGGTTTCCAGAACCCCCTCCAGGAAGACATAGAGAAAGCGCATATTGAGTGTCTTGTGCTGGAACATGTTGAACACAAGGAAACAGCCAATCCGAATTGCATCGGTGCCCATCACAGTCCGCATTTCATCTGTGGTAACAAATCACATGCTTGTCACAGATAGTGGGAAAATGTTTGCCACAGGTTCTGTAAATGCATTTGCACTAACTAAATAAAGAAACTGTCCTGCCTTCCTACCCGAGAACCACCGACAATCTCTCCCTTCAATGGCAAGGATTATTTCCCTGTAAATTGTTTTCAAGTTGCTGTTTATGTTTCCTTTCAAAAGTGCCATTCTCAATACTCTGTTTTCATTTGTTTAAACGTCATCTGCAACCCCCCCACCCCAAAAAAAAAGAAGAAATCAAAGGGATTTAGACATGTAGACAACATTTAGACTATTTGCTCCCCTTGCCCACACCAATGTTCCACACATTTTACCAGTTAGCATACTGTCTGGATTCATCTAAGCAAGTTTCATAACATTGCAACCAACATGCAATGTAAAAATTGTGTTGGATTCAAACTTAGTGAAGGGCAGGTTTTTTCAGAAATCTTTTACAATAGTACTTACATAACTTAGCTTTTTTTTTGGGGGGGGGGAAGTTAGGATAACCATGCTTTTGCATCCTTATGCCCCCTTCCTCCTCCTCCACATTGAGTCCTCTAATTTTTGTATGATGTGAGCCTGTTACTTTTTCAATGTTGGCTAACGTTCACCAGCGCATCTCGTCTACTGCTAATTGTGTTTTGCATCATTTTCTTTTTAAAAGCAATGTTTGCAACTCTAGCAGGTCACCATGTGGACTACGGAATAACCAAGAGTCAAGGACTACTATAATCAAGGACGTGCACAGCTAATCTTCAGACTTCGCTAGCGAAGGCCAGTTTCTGAGCCAGCGATACCGGCTGGCTCAGTGCCAAGCAGTCTATTTTTAGCACCATGTCACGTTGTCTTGGCGCAGTGATATAGAGTAAAATAATTTAATGCAATTTCATTACTTGCTACAAATATAGTTTATTTTAACAATTATTTATGTCATATTTAGTTTATTCAATAACAAATAAGGATGTGATATCCAATAAAATTTCTTTATTTTGACCCATAATAAGTGAACTATTTTTGAAGGCGTAAGTTTAGAACTGGAAGAAGGTACAGTTCCCTTGCGTGTTCGATACGAATTTCTCAGTCACTCAGTGCTTTGTTCTCAAAGTTTTGTAGCTTGTTTTGTATCATCATGCCTAAC
>SMGT01003167.1:91876-130557 GCA_004794575.1 Lanistes nyassanus
TGCAGATTCAGGTCATGGTGGTAGTCGACAAGAGTGTGTCACTCATGATACCAAGAAGGCGTTGGTTCAAACAATGCGTGGACTTGTTTCTGTTTGTAATCACTTAGTGACAAAAGCAGGATTTGACTATGTTTTATTGCGAGAATTCAAAGTGATTGGATTGAAGGTGAATTTTCAGCGTATCAACAGTCCACAGGGGCATATGCCTTCATGACATCTAGTGATGTTCTTACAGCATGTAAGAAACGCTTAGCCAGACATGCTGCATCGTATCTTGAGTCACTGGAATTTCAAAAGGAGGAAAAGAAACACATCTGTTTTGGCCCTGTGAGCACTGTTGATGCTGCTTCTATAGAAAGTAGCATAGAAAATGTCACTCTGACCACCAATGAAGAGAGTAGTGCTGCCTATGTGGCTGGATGGCTGGAGCGTAAATGTGAACATCAGATCAAGTTTGATGATGAGGAGCCTTTAGTGACAAGTGAAGTCAAGGATTTTATAGAGGAAATATCTCGGGGGTCACTTAAGGTCCCTCATGAGTGTACGTATGATTTTGTAAGATATGGACTGAGTTTTGTCAAAAAAGCAAAGAACCGAGCATGTTGTCACCAGAGACTTGTTGTGATTTTGTCCACCATGCAGCAATCTTATGACATTGGCCCACCATGTGATAAACTACTTAAACATTTGGCAAATGTACTTTTAAGTGGACTTCACAATCTGGAAAAGGACCACCAAAAGAATGTAGTACTTCTTCAGACTTCAATCAAAAAAGCTCGTCTGTCAGATTAATTCATATCGGCTGTGTTGGTAAGGTATTTTTGTCTTATACAGTTAAAAGTAGACTATCATGAGAGACTCTTTCCATATCATTATTATTTAGGCAATCACCTGTTACATGCTGGTGATAAGAGACAAGACACGAGTTGCCTCTCTTACCATGAAACAATTACGGAAGAGAGGTAACTCCTGTCTTACACTGGAAATTCCACAGTTTACGTGTTAAATACCCATTTTGTTTTGAAATTTACTTTTATGACATTTAATACAACACCTATGATCACATGTGTGATGACCTTTGTTTAAAAAAAGTCTCGGTTAAGAAGAAAATGAATGGCCTTCGCTAGCAAAGTCAGAAATTCAGGTGTGCACGTCCTTGATTATAGTAGTCCTTGCCAAGAGTCTAAACCCCACTTTCCAGTTTAGTAAAAAAAAAAAAATCAAATGCACTATTTTACAAGCATCGTGCTAAGAGGTTAAGCAAAGTAACTGACCTGGAACACTTCCAAACATTTTTGCTTTGCATAAAACCCGAGTTCTCTCTTTGGTGGCCTCATCTCTGGGAGGTCGTGGCTCTGCCAGCACTCCCCCAGGCCAAAAGGAGTTCCTGTCCACAAAGAAAATGTAAACCAGTGGGTCACCCAAGGCATGTGGTCACTTTATCTGCAGGCAGCATGCAAGTATAAAGAAGTACAACATTACAATGATGGTCAGTGGTCAAATTCACTGTGTGCATTTCCAGCATGTGTGCAAAAAGTGAACCCTCCTTTCTGTTCTTTCCAAAAACCCTCTACATGACTGGAGTGCTTCTAATGACAAAGGAACATCCTACATTTCCTGATTGCATCTTTTTCTTTTTGGGCAGTGTGCCCTAAATGAATCTGATACCTGTTAGCTCTCAGCAAGTTGTTTTTTTCCAGCACAAATATTCTGTCCTTGATTGTTTGCCGAGTAGTGCAGCTGTCAATACCTGGGAGCAATGCCAGGGGTTGACAGAACCAATGTGTCTTTAAGCTTGCTTCCTCTCATAAAGGACTTGGTACAATAACCCTGGTCTACACAGTTCAGCAAAACTCAAGGAAAAAAAATGTGTATTTGCATGTGTAAGAGTCCAAAATGTGGCAGCTGTGCAGATAACAGATCTATCTTTTAGCATTGTCTAATTGTCTACCACTTATGGACAAAATCTCACCTGAAAGTACGAACATACTCTGCCATTTGCTCTGCTGATGTCATGTAATCTACATGGTCTACAATTTTCCTGTTTAAAAAAATCACAGAATTGAAACAAAACCATACAGCTGCATAGCAGGCAAAACAAAATGTAAATTTTTCAGATTTGACAAAAAGGAGAGAACGAGAAAGAAAGAGACAGAGAAGTGGTGGTGGTGGTGGTTGGGGGGAACAGAAGACAGGGTAGATGATGTTACTACTAAAACAACAGAAACTTTGAACATAGGGAAGGCACATTAACTGGTGGCAGAACAGGGGTAGAGTTCCGGATCAACAAACCTGAAACATGCTGCACCTAATTTACAAGATAATCACTCAAGAAGTTTGGGAATACAAGAGAACAGAGAGCTGTTCCTCCCTTTTATACCTGTTAATCATGTCTCCAAACGTTGACTTGATGAGCTGGCGAAGTATAGACACCATGCGACGACGCAGCCACTGGTTCTTCAGGCGACGGTCAAACACCTCATCTAACATCAGCAGCACAATCCGCAGTGGAATGTTGTCTGCAGCCTGTGATTGCACAAAAAAAAGGGAAACACGTTTACTTTTCTAATCGTTCTCAGATTTCAACTTTTTCTTCCAATAAAGAGATTAGCCATTGATAGACTTAACAGGCAATCCAGAAAAAGTCCAAGGTAGCTGGTAAACATTTTGTACGTACATTACAACCAGCAAATATTGTGTCATTCCTCACCTCCGTGTCAAGTCCAGCCCCTACTTTGCTGGCTGGTGCATTGCTGTCTCCTTCCTCACCTCCCTGTAAACACACGCACACTACGTGTTGTAGTATAGTGAGGCAGCTTCACTCAGTACTGACACAGACTTACACTGAAGTAAGTCATCTGAATACAACTGCCAGAAGAGTATTTTGATAATGATGTGCTAATCACATCTGGATTATAATACACAATCATAGCATAAACAAGCAGATAAAGTACACTGCTGTAGACATAAGAATGCTGAACTGCAGGAGTATTACCGTTCTGTTTAAATAAATCTTACACTTGCACCATATTCCACCTGATTTTTTTCCCTTCTGTATACACACATATACACACATATTGGTCTACCATAAACAAATATAAACATGTATCCAAAAAATAAAAAAGTGGATCAGACTTCAAGCTTCAAATAAATGTATAACTGTAACAGTGAAGCTGTAATAATAATCAAGACTAATGAAGCAGTCTGAAATAAAGAAGTAATGAATCTAAAACTAACCCCTTTATTATTGCCAGATACTTTGCCAGGCCCATCAGCTACAGTCTTCACTGCATTTCCTGCATTTCTGGATGCAGTGCGAATGGGATTGACCAATGTGTCCATCTAAGGTATGAACAACATCACAGTGTAAACCCATTGAAATGTATCCCATTCACTACCGGAAATCTAAAAATACAGAAATAAAACACTGGGGATAATAAGCATGGATCAACTATTAAATATTTGCAAGAACCTTACAAAAAGAGTTGCGAAGAATTATGTTTGGCCAACCCCAGGAAACCCAAAGATTTGTTCAAAAGACTCTGAAGCAGCTGAACCTGATGGAACTTATTTTTGGTTCCAAATTTTATCTGCTTAAAAAAAATGAAAAGAATATAAACTACATGGTGCACTTTATCTTGGACTCTATGACCGAGTTCAAAGCGAAGGCTGAATTTGCACCTTTCTTGAAAATTCAGACTTGTGTTTCTCCCACAGACCAGGTGCCAGGAACTGCATCATTAGTTCTTCCAGCCCTGAGACTCGCTGCCACACCTCTTGTTTCAACAGTGCCTGTTGCCATGACAATACACAACACTATGGTGATTCATGCAAACATAATAACATGTACATATTTTTAAAATTCTGAGGCAATTGTTAGACAGTGTAACTCCACCAATCAATGAAAGGCCAAATTTAGCTCACCCTGAGGTAGTTGTCGAGGGCCTTCCGGCGCTTCTCCAGGAACTCTTTGTTCATGTTCTTTAGAACGGTCTTCCCTGGAAGCATGGGGCCCTGTAGATCTGGGAACTGGTCACATAAAACTGTGTCTCTAGACAATCATCTTTGACTCTTAAATCTTCTCTACAGTAACACAAACACAAGCAAAAAATAAGTTACAGCTACAGTCATGCCCTCAAATTGCACACTCCACTTTTCTGTTGAAAGATTTTGTCTCATTTTTACTTTAGAAGTACTTTTTGGCAGGGACGAGGGCTCTGCTCACTACAGCTACAGTGTATCTTATCAGCAGAAAAGCCAATTGCCATATTTCATCACACAACTATTATCACTCACTTTTTCTACAAGAATCATGTTGAGGTCGTGGAAGTCACTGTAACGTCGGTACACATCCCAAATTTCCTCCTCTTCTGCATAAGGCATCTTTCTCCTGACGGTGACAGCAAACACTGCATACGACTTTCCAGCCTTATCTGGTTCTTTCACGATTCCTACACAGAATCAGTTCATGACATAAATGAACCACTTCCAATTCATGCTTTTGGTCTTGGATTTTAAGTCATCAGTTCTGACACGCTTCCACGTGAACTGCCCTGGAGAACTCAGCACTACTGGCATGCTGATGGTTGAACCTGAACCAGTGACATCAGGTTCCCCTGGGTGATACCAGAGCAACAATATTGTGGAGAAGTCTCCCACAGCTAGAAACAATTCTTCTATTATGGCAAAAAGCACCGTGAAGCCTTTATCAACACAATCCTGTGAATCTTGTTCACAACAATTTTTGTTTCCATCCGAAAACCCATCTTGTCATGACAAATTCCATGTGGTTGTATGGACACGAGCCAGATGGAATGAGTACTACATGTACTCCACACATTTGCTTCATATAAGTTTGGAGTCATAATAACACACGAACTGCAATAGCATGCAAACCATAACAGCACACAAACCTGTCTTGGATATTTGTGCCAAGACATATGCCTCTCCAGTAGACGAGGAGCCAGCCGATGTGATGGATGACAGCGAGTCTAGGGATTCCGAGTCACCGTCATCCCCACCGTCACCTCCATCTTCTGGCTGCAGTCACCATTGCACAAGGAATGTCACTTTGTTATCAATCTATATATGTTCATATCAACAGATAATGCAATGGTAAAATAGATAATCGAAACAGTTATATCCTAATCAGCTCTTTTACTTATTAATGTCCAGGAATTAATCTGTGTGTGTGTGCATGCCTTCAAATGTGTGCATAAGTAAACAAAACAGCATATCTGTAAACTGGTTTGCTGGATTGCCTGTGTGCACTCACTGCTGTGTGGCAAGGCAAGAATAATTATATGTCTATGTGTGGAAGTATGAGGGGGAGTCAAGCTAAAGTCAGAAAATGGGATTTATTAGAAAATGGAATGAATCCTAACAAACTGATGTCATTTCTCAATGTATATCCACCCTTCTTAATGCACTTGCGCCACCTGTCTGGAAGTGCTGGATTCCAGCAGAATAAAAGATTTTGTCTGGTCCTCCTAGCCACTCATACACTGTGTTCTTCACGTCATCATCTGCCTGGAATCGACAACCACCCAGTTGTTTTTCCTCTTTCAGGCCAGTCTGCACTGTCTACGAAAGTGATACCTTTCTGGAAATTTCTCACCCAGTTGTAATCTCAAGCCTTACACACAAAGCCTTCACTGGATACCTCGGATATCTGTTGATGGATTTCTGACAGGTTGTCAAGAAACGGATGACTGACTGCACCTTTCTCTTTGGAGTAAGTTTCCACCATATTCGAGGCTACTGGGTTTTCGTTATTATGTCAGTGAAAAAGTGAGTCAGAGTCAAAAGCACTCACCTGAGAAGGTGCTACACAGTGGTGGTACAACATTCAAACACCTTATTACTGGTGTCATTTTATACATATTTTTAACTTTAGCTTGACTCCCCTTCATATAATCAGTCCAGACTGATGACATGTTCCAGAAACCTGCACGTAATAGTCACTATACATACTATATATAATAGTATATTACACATTGCAGTAGCATGTATATTATTACACTGGTAATATGTCAAGTATAAGCAGCACTCGAAAATACATATAACACACCAACAGCCAAAACCCTTCCAGAAGATATGAGAGAAGAACGATTTACCACAGTGATCATGGATACTACGAGTATTTACACCCGAGGATAGTTGCACACAAATCAGTGTTAATGTTAATAATCTCATTCTCTGCTTGAATTCTTATGTGACTACACACAAGCCACCCACAGAGCTTCATGACGTTCACAAGAAAACATGAAGGCAGAAAATGGTGAATCTGATCAAACTTATCTCTATGTAAAACACTCACCACAGCCATTAAAACTCTCTCCTTTGCTTCTATTTCCTCAGCATGCTTTTTATATATTGTTCCTACTACTACCAAACCACAACTGACAGTATGGTAAATTATAGCAAATGATGTTTCTTTTTTCTGGTTAAAAAAAAGCAGTCAAATCTAGCGTGACAATCCACAAGAAAGTTAAGTAGTTCATTCAACACACGAAGACTAGCAAGTAGCAAAAGAAAGAAATACAACTACTAAATTATTATGATCTAAACAATTACATATAAACTGAATCTTTAATTCTTAAATCACAATGAAACAAAGGTGGGTATATGATAAGAACGCCATCAATCACATAAATAAAAACTTCCAGAGAACTGAAAAACCCACAAGCACGCAGCACACCAGCACAGAGCAAAACAAAAACAAAAAAAAAGAAAAGAAAGAAGAACGACAGAGATGCACTGTCTGTCATGCACACAGACACAAAAAATCTGTCTTAGAGACTTACGCTGCCCACAGATGCCCCTGAACCCTTGGCGGACAGGTCTATGCCAAAAAGAAAGGAAACAAAGCAAAGAAGAGTGTGACACATAACATGAGCCAGACACACATCTGATGGGAGTTAAACCATTGCAGTAGCATGCATACATTGGGGGAGGGTTGGGGGGCAGGGGATGTCTTACAGAAACACCACATGCAGTGCTGCAGATATCTGTCTACAACAACCACACAGCAACTACAACAGCTCCTTATCCCACAAAGGCACCACATTCCCTGCCTTTCTTGTTAGCATGACATGAAGCAAGTTAATCTTAGTGGAGATTACGGTGACACATACTCTTCCTTGATGCTACTATGGGAATGGCACTTAAAGAATATTTTACTGTCTGCGTCCATCTAAACATAACCAGGGTTGGGTGAGTAGCTAAGTAGTGTGCTACAAATTGTATTTCGCTACAAATTTGAGTAGCAAGGAGTGTAGTCGCTACAAATTTCTGCAAATGAGCAAAGTATGTAGTGAACTACAAATTTTTCTGTAGCTAATAGCAAAATGTTTTCTCTACAGAAATTTTGCTACACCAGCTTCGAGAAAACTTGAGTGACCATGTCCCTCACGCACAGTCAAGAATTATGCTTGTGCCCTTTGAAGGCTTTTGATGGAGGCTTGCACAACAATGTCAAGAGCAGGCAGATACGGAGCACGGCAGGAGAAGAAAGGGATGCAGCTGCAGACACAGAGGAGCCAACACCACGGCTCGCAGAAATACCAGGCTCACGGCAGGGTGCCACTGCCCCCCCTCCCCCCAGATCAACCCCAATAAGACATCCACTTGAAAGACTGTTCACGTACCCAGCCACAGCAAGAAACAACACTCCTGCTCCAGATGGAAACGAAACTAGTCTAATAGTCACAGTGACAACTTGTTAGCATGGACAGAGCTTATAGACTCCAGCACGGAAATATTTTATGACTTGCCGAAGGGCAGAAGGACCACTTAAGGATAGTCTCAAAGAACCTTGTATAAATTCAGTTGCACCTGTAGCACTGTGTAAGTGCCAATAGGGTGAGAGAGAGAGAGAGAGACTTTAAGATGGGATTATGACATATTCAGGACAGTGTGTAAACGGTAAGGATTGCCATAAAGGGGTCAAATAATTGATAATAACTAAAAATAAATACATTTATAACAGTAAATAATAATAAGTTGATAATGACAAAAATAATTGCTATCCATCTTTTTTCAACATGGAAGTATTTTGTTTGGAGGGTATGTTTAACGAGTCCTAAAATACTAGTCAGTAGCAACGGCCTGATAGTGAATGGGATTTTTTTTGGGGGGGGGAGGGGGGGAAGAGAGATAGGGCCACTAGACCAGTGATGCCCAACCTTTTTTTTTTTGCCCATGGGCAACATTAAAATTTAGCTTGATCTTTGCGGGCCAGAACATCCTCTGATGTTGTAGTACACAGATGCCTTTCTTGGTCCCCCTCTCGCTAACATCCTCAAGCATATCTTTATCTGCACAGGGTCATTTCTAAATTTGTGTTTCTATCCTTTGGAATGTGAAGGATCGTAGATCAGGATGCTTTGGCATTTCCAACTTATAAAAACTTGTTTCGACATGTTTGTGATTTTAAAAAATGCAACAAATGTGGCAGGCCAGAAAGGCAAAAAGTGGGGGGGGGGCAGGGGGCGGAGGCTGGATAGACAAAAGCTGCAGGCCAGTTAAGGTCCATGGGCCATAGGTTGGGCATTACTGCACGAGACAGTGGTCAGCAGAAATAGGGGAAGACTTATCCCAGCTGACTGACACGTGCTGTATTTACGAGAGGAATAGTCAATCAAGTGAACCGTGCCTGGGAGGCCACCTGCACAGTGGTTAGCGAATAGTGATAAGTGGTAGAAAGGTCAGTATTTCTGCAGAGCAGCCTCCAGTCTTGCAGTCAGCAACACTGCTGAGGCTTATCTTGCAAGCCATCGCCAACCATATACGAGCTTAAGCCGCTCTTCCACACAACCCTATTACAATTGCATAACAACTTTCAAATTTTTGTAATCCATATCTTGAGCTTTTACATTCGTCAAAAAGAATGACAAATCTGATTTTAAATGCAAGCAGCCAGCTTGTAGTGGAAAGTATGTGGCACCAAAAAATTTGGCTTACAATGTGAGACTGCACACTCAGGTACAATTATTTTGTTTCTACATTTCACTTTAAATTTCAACTTTAAGTTTTATACTGCTTATGGCTCACCTAACCTTTCTCATGTGATGAAGATTTGTCTAAAATTCGGTTCATCTTTGCATTTTGCAAACAAGCATATTTGTAAAGTAGCAAAAAAGTAGTGCACTACTGTTTTTAGAGTAGCAAAATAGCAAAAACTACAAAACTACAAATTTTTTTGAAGTAGCGAAATACAATTTTTAAGCAGCAAACCCAAGCCTGAACATAACCTTCTACATGAGGTCATTCTTAATAATGAAGATGTTCCTTAGAGATCAGAGCTAGCCACTGTAATCTAAACAGATAGTTTATTGACATCCGAATAATATTCAGCACGTAGGTGTTTATATCTTGTAGACAAACAACTAGAGTATATCAGAGCTCAAAGCTTTTTTTTTTTTTGGTCACGCATTTTACATAGACCAATATTTTTTATGTGTATTATTATTAGCATCAGGTACAGCCGTAAGCGCTATATGTGGTATATAAAGGTCTTGTATGGATCTAAAGCTCCAAGTATTTAGAAACATGAGGTGGAAATGGAAAAAAAATTACCAGGAAATACAATTATGCAGACTTTGTCAATATTCTAAACCAGGATATTTATGTATTATTTTTTTTGGGGGGGGATCCACATACATGTACTGTGGATTATGTGGACTTTTTGAATATAAAAGAATACTGCAATCTATTATGAGTTAGTGCATCTTTCTGCCACTATAATGTGTCTCCAGCAGAAGGCTTCATTCCTGCTTGTATTGTTTCAGCACAAATTCTGTTTTCTTTTCATTGCAAGACATTGCCTTACGAAGCATCAGAAGAGTTAAAAGCATGCAGCATATTATTGGGCCAACCAACATCCAGAACAAAATATAGGAAGCCAGTTTCCAAACTGTAAAACTTAACATTCCAACAAACTGAACTGGCAAGTATAGTGCAAAAGCTCTACATTAATGAATGCTCTGTGAACGGAAAATATCTGCAAACTTTCAGCCAGCACAAAAAAATAAGACATACTCTGAACCAAATAATCCTGGGCACTGAAAATAGCAGTTTAGATTTCATTAGTTCTAAGTTGATATTATCTGAGGAACATATTTTTAATTAACTGATGGTTCACTGACTGAAAACATTTTATTAATGTCTCCATGTACAGCTTTTGTAGTGATATGGTGGTCTTAAGTGATGCTGTTCACAATCTTGAGTGGGGGGGGTGTTCTCTCTCTCTCTCTCTGTTTGTGAATAGCTGTGCACAAAAGTGCTAATAAACAAAGACAAAATGTGCCGTGAATTTTCCTGTGTTCCTATACAAACTAGGAATCACAAGCATGCTGTGAGATATGAATCAAAATACCCTAAATGCACAACCAAATTTAAATTTATTATAATGCCAGCATTTTCTTTTTTTTTATTTACTGTTAGAAAGAATAAGTTTACTTTTTCCCTAAAACTTAAAACATTTAAAATGATTTTGCAGAAGTTATCCATCTATAACATGCCTTCAACTTGGAAGTAAAATTCAATTTTATTGTTAAACCCGACCTCACTTTTCTCTACAAAAAAGCTACCAAAGTGTCTTGACAATCTAAAGATGTGAATAAAAGTTGAAATTTAGAAAAAAAGCAACACCAGAAAAGCTTGTGCTTAACCAATAATACATCATACGGACACTAGGATATCAAAGTCTAAATTTAGAGCCAAAGATATGGAAAATTTTTCTGTTTAGCAATTAAACGTAACAGGTATATTAGGAAAGCAAGGTCTCAATTTAGATAGTAACAGATAAAAACATTTGGCACTGAATGCAACAGGCACATTTGGCAGCTGAAGTTTGAAATTTATAGTGTCATTTGCTTTAAAATCTGTTTTAAAGCAGCCAATCAAAAAACAGTACTTCAGAACTCTACTGCTCTGTACAGAAATAAGGACTTTATTAAGCTGTGACCAGGATTATCTTACAATTAACCTGTCTTAGAGGACTTCTGCCAGTCCAAGTCTCAGCCACTCTATTCACTGACCAGAAGTAAGCAAAAAACCCACCATCATCCAGACTGACAGCATCAGGGTCCTGGTGCCGCTTGCGATCATTATTCAAGAGTCCAAGCTCTGACAGCAGGCGTACGTACACTGCACTTTGAAGAAATTCTTCATAGTATTGAACATGCAGAACCTGGTACACCTGTCACACAGAGAATTCAGATCCAGTAAACGAATATACCATACTTTCTTCCTCCCTACCCCTTCCTTCAGCTAAAGGCCACACAAAGAAAACAAGATGCAGAAAAAGATGACTATGTGTTCTCGCTAAACAAAAGTCAAGACAAACACGAAAGTCACCACTTCTGGAAACATCTTCAGGTATGCCTGATAAAACAGATAAGCCTCTGTAGTGCCTGTCTCTATTAAGTAGCACCTCCCATCACAAAATTAAACCTGAAACCAATATAGTGATCTCCAGTAAATGCCCTTAATATTACCCATAACGTTCTAAGCATATGTATGGGTGTGTGCCTAAAACAGAAGTCTGACTTTGCTTCAGTGTGTGATGGGAGTGACTGAGTCTGCAAAACTCCCACAACAACCATGTATTATTGCTGACTGGGTCTAGTGGTGTCTACATTACCAATGCTGGCAAATAAATTCTCTGGCTGCACAGTTGCTATACATCTGTAAGGTAACAAGGGAATAAAATCAGCTTACCCTTGCCTGAACCACATCAAAGACATCCTCTGAAAATCCCTTTCCCTTTATCTTCTGCAGAATGCCCTTTGTGTACTCAGCCTCAATGCGTATCCTAGAAATTCCCTGAAGATAGAAATGCTAAATGCAGAGTTTTCGGCCACATGCTGTGTCTTTATGACTGGATAATTGCAAAAACGGGAGGGCAAATCATGGCCGAAAGTTAGTATGGATATGCACACTACAGGAACATGTTAAAATAAGATGGAAGGATTGGAAAATGCTGATTTCAAAATAACAGGGCTTCGCTGACATAAAACCTCATCGAAGTCTCACTGAAGTAACCTACACGAACCTTGTCAGCTATATACTGGTCATAGATGATGGTGGCAGCTTGTCTCAGTTTGGTCAGATCCGCATCTGCATCTTTGGGCAACTCCTTTAGCTGCTGAGCTGCTGCTGCCTGAAAACCCTGCAAAACACAAGGCCTAATACAATGCCTTGTAGAACAAATAAAAGTGACAGCATTTTTTTAATAACCAAAAGTACAAAGAATTAGGAAAGAAGGAAGATCAGGTTTGACAACAACATGTTCAGAGGGGGACCATGCAACACCGCATGTTCAGTGGGGCACATTCAACAACACAACAGACTTTTAAAAAAAAACCTACCTCCACATTCAGGTAGAAGAACAAGTACTGCTGGCCACCTTTATCTGTGATGAACTCTAGAAAGGGGGAAACAACAGAAATAAAATGAGAAGACTCCATTGAACTGAACCCAACACACACTCCAAGTGTGAGTTGAAATATTCACAGCTATGTATGTTCTGATAGCGAATCATGGTCAGTTTTTGGTTTTGTGGGATGGCAATTAGAATTACCTTCCCTTTGACACTCATTTTTATCGCCTATACTGCATGTGGCTTCTAGTGCAAGACAAAGACTCCCAGAAAATGAGATGCACTCTCACTTTAGGTAACTGCAGTTTTGGTTTGGTTTTTTTTCTTGTTTTTAACAAAACTGAATTTTTGGTCATAGCATGGTGATCTAGTATGGGATTTA
Source organism: Lanistes nyassanus (assembly GCA_004794575.1). Lineage (NCBI taxonomy): Eukaryota > Metazoa > Mollusca > Gastropoda > Architaenioglossa > Ampullariidae > Lanistes > Lanistes nyassanus. The sequence continues at coordinate 104,644 of SMGT01003167.1, forward strand.
TATCCTGAGAAACCTGTAAACTGGTAAAATAAACATGCACATGGATTTAGACTGACATATATGCATACCATTTTTTTCTCACCACCAACAACAAGAGTAAGAACCTGAGTTGTGTATCATTGGCTAATTCTGTAGCGATATTTTTTTTTTACAGAAGCCATCATCTGACTGTGAATGATGTTTAGACAACACTGGAAGAAGAGGAACTCTTTACTGCATCCGTCCATATCACTCCACTAGGGAATGGTGATATGTCAGATGAAGAAAGCAGGGGTAAAATTGTGGAAGGAGAGATGGAACATTTACACAGATGACAGCTTATGGCTGAAGCAGAAGGGATAGTTGTGCACACTGACAGTTGCACAGAAGTAATAGGAGCTGCAGAAGATGACGATAGACATGCCTCTGGACAGCAGGCACCTGTGTCTCAAGCGCTAGTGCCTACACCTCAACAACATCCTCCTGTGCCTCAACAGCCAGCTCCTGCATCTCAATTGCCTGAATGTCAGGCTGTTCCTGAAGCACGGCAAGACAAATTTTGACATCAAGGGAGCCTACATGACTTGAGACATGAAGATCTCCCTCAAAATCTTCACGGTCAGCAGTGTTGACCTCCACAACAAATCCCAGCATTGCTCCGCAACAATTTGAATGGGAAATGTTTAAGCTGTTGATGACGAAGTAAAACTAACAGAATCAGCCATTGTCCACTGAGAGATGCCAGATAGTTTGCAAGGGATCTTTAATAAACACTTTGCTAACAAACTGCAGTGGTGAAAAGCCAATTTGTATTTGATTTAGCATGCCTACTGTGAGGTCATGGTATTACGAAATATATAAAATCCAAGAAAGCTAAGAAACAACATAACCAACATAACCAACTGATATTCTGTATCTTGTATGTATGATAATATACAATCACTGATGTTAGCTTTCACTTCCATGCATGGTGTGAGTGTACTTCACAGCACTGACTATACTTTCATTCCAATGCACACTCAGAGTGTGCGTAGCTGAAAATGGCTAAAAATATTTTTTATTGAAAAGCATCCTTGAATACATTCATATGCAAACAATATTTAAGAATGAATGGGTGGATTGTCATTACTCCTTACCATGTATATGCATAAGGAAGCTTGTCATTCACTCAAGAAATTTTCACATGAAAATAAATACGAATGTTTATACAACCTGCCTTGGGGTGCTCACTAAAATTTCTTCATCTGCTGCAAAACTTACTCAAGTCACTGCGAAAAAAAAGTTTGCTTAAAATTCAAAACAAAGATCAACACTTACCTAAGAAGGCTTGAAGAGCAGTATTGTTGTTGAGAATGTCATCAAGAGCCATAACATACAGAGACTGGTAACGTAGATAATCAGGTTCCTGCAAAATGCTAAACAGTATAACTAAAAGAAACTTCTCATCACAACACAATAAGAAAACACCCCTGATTTTTTAAAACAAACGTTTATTTATGCAACCAAAGTACAAAACACTGATACAATCAAAGGCAGGGCCAGGCAAAAAGCCAGCCTAGCCCTGGCTAGGCACAAAGTAGGAATACAAATACAAATACATGATTATGATTGATCTTACCACTAGTCATAAGCTAGACTAAGCTATGCATGTCCAAGTTCACAGATTTGAATAGTTTGTTTAAATCAGCAGCTGATGGATGTTGGGGGGAGGGGTGGAAGAGAGACAATTGGTGGCACATACATCTACTTAGGCTGTGGACATTTTTTGAGTGTTGGTACCATATTTATCCACTTAGCAGGCTATCTGTGAGTGTGATTTTTGATGGCACATTTGTCTGCTGAGATGTTGTCAATATCTTAGAGATTCTGATCAACACCAGCAGCTTACCTCCAGTGTCTCCGTCTCAATGGTGCCTTCACTCAAGCGCCTGCGGCGCATCAGACAAGTGTCCCTCAAAAAGATGAGGCTGTTTAGGTTCTGCTTGATTACAGTATCTGGCCACACGAAAAGTTATGTGATGACACCATCAGCAAGCACTTGGACCCAGATATCAACATATAGTTCCCCACTGAAGGCATCTAGCCTTGACCATATTCAAGTGGGTAACCGCAAACATAGACTGGAATGCGTTTAGATTCCAGCACATCATTGTTAATGCATGCACAGAATAATGACCATGATAACTTAAATATTATGTCGTTGTGCTCAGGGCCTTTAGACTGCACTGTAGACTGTCAAACCTGTTCCCCCACACAGCTACTAATAATCCAGCAAATGAAGAAAAAGCTGCCTTTATCTAATTAACCCATGGAAAAATAAAGAAAAACCAATTTATTGGTGGTACATTTGTGGAAGCACCTTGCACAGAGGTTGAAAAAAAACAGAATATAACAAAAACATCTAGCATGGCCAAAGAAGCCTGTACCAAATCTGTTAAGAAAGTTGAAAAAAATTATTTTAAACAGTGATCAGTTTATTTTGCTTGCCAGGAAGCCAATGTAAAATCTGCAAGATTTCTTCTTCAAGATAGATTTCCTCTCTCTGCTCTTCTTCCCTCCCTCTCTATGCCTCTCTTTCTCTAACCCTTTCTGTTACCTACCCTCTCCACTTTCCTCTGTCTAGGTCAGTAGGTGTTTTACCTTCACTTCCTCCTGTATCTCGAGATCTCCAGCGAGCAACATTTTCCTCCACCTTGTCTCTCACTGCTATCAACTCCTCTGCTGTTTCACTACTCCGAATCACAGTCAGGAAGGATTCCCGTGTGAACGAAGATTCATAGCACTGCATACATTGTATGCAAAGTATGCACAAAGGTTAGAAACAGCAGGAGACAATACTCATTTTGAAATGTCAAGATTCAGAAGAAGTATGTATGCAGTTGCAAACATGGGAAAAGTTTGTCCTGGATCCTCCCATGAAAACTATAAAAATCTTCACAGATTTTTTTCTATTTATGTGATGTACATCCCTTTTAGTAATAAGAACTACTGTATCCAGAAAAGGTCAACAGATAATGTCTTTCATCACAGAAATTATTGCTTAGATACTGGCTGCATATCAGCTGCTGTTTTGTAATTGCATCCTGACAGTGACACAAGTAACACTAATCATTTGACTGAACAAAGGAAATAACACACAATACAAAACAGTGAGAGATGAAGGGGACAACAGAAGATTGAAAAAATATCAAGCATTTGCAACAAAATACTCACCAGCCAAGCTACATACTGATTTATGTAATCTGGGTCTGAGAGGAGATCTATAGTAGGTAACAAAATACCGTTCACTAACACCTCCTGCAAAATGCCAAATATTAGACGGAAAATATTAACAGGTAACAAATGAAATGGCATAAATTATGCACCTTGATTTTCTTTCAATTAGATGCTAAAAAAACTACTAAGCTACATTGCGCTCTTTGATTTCATTTCAGATTAATCTCCACAAACACATCTTGTCGGAGCACTTGGTAGAGACAGTACAGGCAAGATACTTGAAAAGCCCTCCCCACCGACCCCCGCAAAAAAAAATCCCCAATGTGTGCTCTTATATCATATGGACAAATAACGTCCATTTTCAGGGCTTAAGAAGCTAAGGAAACAATCAAAGCCGATTTCCGGTGTACAACGTCTTCTCAAAACTCTTGCTCAGCTCTTGGTGCACCATGATATAAAACACTGTTTAATTTCCCAAACTCTCAGATCTTTATGAAGAACAATTGGGTAAATCTTGTTCAGCAACATATTATATTTGTAACACCAATGACCGGTGATAGTGAACATCTGTTGATTTACGCTGGCTGCAGGTCCAACTACCCCTAAAAAATACTACATAAAACCTGTACATGCACAAGGCAGAAACTATGGAATTATATCAAATCTGGATGATAAAATATCTAGTTGGTTAGAATTGCTTATCAATTTTAGAACTAAAGATGATAAACACAAAGGGCAAAAAACTTCCAACAAATAAAAACTTTCCCTGCTGGAGTCTTTATTAAATGGAAGCACACACTTACTCTAACAATGTATCTAAATGGCTTGCTTTGAAAATCATCTTTTGGCAGCAAAAGATACAGTAAAACTTCACTGAGATCTTGGAGATATTCTGAAACAAAACAGAAAAAAGTTGATTTTTTAAAAATGTTTTAGCACACAAATGGTTTCTTCAGGAACAAATATAATTAATTTCAAGTAACCATTCCTTGGATTTGACCAATATAAATTAGTCAGTTTTTTAAATGTTCAAGTGTTTTATAACAGAACTCAACATGTACAAACTATCAGCAAAAATGATAAAATAACAGGTACTTTTTAATTTGTATTTAAAACAAGAGACAAACTTTAAAGGTTCCTCTCTCACAGGTAACGTGATAATAAAGTATAAAAGAAAAACTAGGAAATGAAAAAAACACATTTTAGTCAACAGTTAAGGATGCTTAACAAACAGTCATCCCTGGAAACAGGAAGCATATACACTACAGGAAATGCATGCACTGGAGATGCGATCCAAGCCCCAACCCACAATTTTCACTGCAGTCGTAAAAAGCACGAACCACTGTGCTTCCTGGGGATAGATTATTCATTACAATGCAAACAAGCTAAGAACTTACGGTGTTCATTTTCAGGACTGGTGCATACAAGGTCTCGACATTTATCACGCTCCATTTCTACTTCTAAATCAAAGAATGCTCCTTCTAGCAGCTGGCAGTATTGTTCTGTAGGAAATGACAGAAAAAAATCGAAATGTTCACAGTAACGCAAAGGTAAGTTACATTTGTATCTTGATGTCTCTCTTAGCTGCACTGTCTCACAAAAAATGCAGGCAAACATACATGCATACACTCACACACACACACATCCACATGCGCAAATTTAAACATGACAGATTTTACTTCCTATTTAAAAGAGTTAATCTGATACCTCATGAATGAGACATGGGAGTTCTTGGTTGGTCCATAGTTACAATATCCACTTAATATGCATATCTCTAACAGTGGTGGTCTAGACGATACAAGACATATGTTACATACCAATAACCAATGAATGAATTATAAAACCAAAAGAAAGAATCTTACCATCATTTCGACTGTTTTTCACCTTCTCTGATGCACGCCTATACAATCGTATATGTGAGGCAAAATCATCTACAAGACGTTGTGTAAAGTACGGCATCCAATCAACCTCTTTGGACCTGTGTGCAAAGTCATGTTGGACTCCAGAATGATAATATTCAACACTTTGCCAAAAGGAAACATAAATACAACTACAAGCTGTATTTCCACCCAACCCCTCCCCGACCACCTTTGTGGTCTAGTAGCTAAGGCCTCCACTTCTGAGGCGGGAGATTGATGGTTCACACCCCGGCTGAGTTATACCTAAGACTTAAAAATTAGCAATCTAGTAGCTGCCCTGCCAGATGCCTGGTGCCTGGCACTATAGGGAACAGTACAAGGACCAGTTGGCCCAGTCTCAGTAAAATGTCACTGGGTGTGACTGAAGCCTGTGTTACGATAGCAGTCCCAGTGTGGCAGCACATTAACTTAAGCAACACAATCCTGATATGCATCTAGTTTGCAGCAGGAACTTAAGCAACAAACAACCAGCCAGCCTCTCTCTGATACATGCATGCACACAATGTGCACTCTTATTTTCTATCTCATACATGCTTGTGCCTGACCATGCATGTGCAAACACAAACACACAGAGTCAAATTCATATCAATAAACCTTTATCAGTAAAAATCTGAATGACATTTCTCTACAAACTGACCATGGCATGAAGTTATTCCTTACTGATCCGACTACGACTGCACATCCCTCTTGATCTGTCATGGTTTGCAAAGACACTGTCATGGCATGTGAGGCAAAAAGTGTTGTAAATCTCCATTAAGTTTCTCTTTCAACAAGCCAGTGTCATCTGGTCAGTCTTGCTAAGAACCTGAACTGTACAAAACAACCTTGAAGAAAATCTTAGCACGGAGCCTGGACGTAATGGCAAACAAAAACACCCACCTGCTAGCAAAAGTGATGACCACCTTCTGCACACACTGCCACACATCCACCAAGAAGTCATCATGGTCACTGATCTGGCGATACCATGGCTTAATGTAGTCTCTCACCGTGTACTCCAGCACCTGGGCCACAGGGCAAAAGTCATTTGCTTGAACTCTGGCCACCATTCTACAGCCAAGTATGTTTTCTTCAACTACATCTACATCATTAATTCTGTAACCCAACACCTTAGATGTTGCTATCAAATAAGTCATATTTGTGCTAGTTAGAAAAATGACACACAGAAATCTCTAGATGTTGTTTCATAATCCAACATAAATATTTTTGCTAGCAAAAGTAAAATGCATTGTTGACCAGCCCTTTTTAGGCCTTGTTAATCTCTACAAACCCTCTCTCTCTCTCTCTGTCTCTCTCATTCTGACACACACACACAAAACCACCCACACTCATTCAAATGCACGTGCCTACGCACATGCATGCATGGGCACATTTGGTAAGACAACTTCTGGAAATGTTTCTGCCCAGTGGGCGAAACAAAAGAAAAATAACAACCTGTTATAGTGTTCATGAGAAATCAAGACATACCTCTTTTAGTGCATCATCAATGACACTCGCACCAGTCATACGCTTGTCAAAATTCTTGATCTTAGTTGTAGGTTCCATTTTCATCCGAATCCTCTTGATTCCATTGGGATTTCTGCGGTACTGCCTGCAATTTTTCCTAAGAATTGCCTGGGACACTGTCCTTCCATGATAGAAGGCAACAACCAGACACCTGCCAACACATATTTTTAGTTCAGTTTAATTTCTGCATATCGGCACATATAGCTCATTAGCAATTTTGCATACATGTGCAAACACAAATTCACACATTAACACTCACAAACATATCAACATACATGTCAGTGCAAATGCTCTCCCCCAGCCCTCCCATCTGTCTTTCATCTTTCCCATCTGCACATATTCAAGCACCCAGTCACTTAAAAAAAAAAATGAAAATTTCACAAGTTCACAAACATCAATGAATCTTCATATTTTTAACTTTAAAGGTGAGGTCTTCAAATCAAAACCACCTTCAATCAATTAAAGTAACAGAGCTACCACAGAATGAAAACTCAGTACAAAATCTTTGACACTGAGAAGACTTAATACAAAATTGTACAGATTATGATAGCAGTTAGATCTGTGTCAGGTGAAATTCTGTCCTTTTTATGGTCTCTGATTGACAAAGCTGTAGTACACAGTGGAAAAAAATAAGATATAAATGTTTTAAAAGCGTCAGGCTTTAGACATGTTCTTTAAAGCATTATAAATTTACGACTCATCTTGACCAGCTAAAAAAGTGTTTCAACTCAGTCCTTTCCTTCCCTGTCATAAGAAAATGTCACCGAGTCAACTGATGTCAAACCTGTACCTGGGTGCTCCTACAAAGTTACTGTGCAAGAAAGTAGTCCATTTTTTAAGAGGTAATACTCATTTTCCCTCCACCCCACCCCTTCATGCATCCCCCCCCCCAAAAAAAGATAAAATCTAAACTTTACATTTTATAATTTTGTATATAAATGTAACAATATATTATATAGGCAATACAAACCCAGACAAGAAGAAAAGGGCGTAGATGGAGAGATATAAGCCCAGCTGACCAAAAGAGAAGAAGAACAGGAAGGCTGCCAGTAGCAGCCACCATTTCCATCCTCCCTCCCCATGCAGCTCCATCACCCTGCGAATATTTCCAGAAAAACCAAATGCTACAGATGCAGACATAAGGAAAAGATTTGGTTTTCTATATAATTTGTTTGAACTGTGCTGCTATTTCAGCATCTGTTTCTTTTGCAAAAGGAGTGTTAAATGGTACAATATTTAATGATAAAAATACTTCATGGATGTGCAAAATCTTAATGTTATCTTTGTATTTTATTATTATAGCTTATCACCCAAATTGTATTAAAAGCAGGGACGAGAAGTTCTAAAAAAAAATCTTCAATGAGCTCAGCATGCTAGTAACATTTTAAATTTACCCAATGAGTGAAGCTTCCACTAACGTATTTCTTTTTTTTTAATTAAGAAAGTGTCTCTCTGTAACACATTTTAAATACTACAGATGACCAGAACCCTTCAAGTTCAATTGCACCTTTAAAAAATCATGAAGAATCTAGTCTTATTGATCTTATTCATCTTCATAAAGAGATTTATAAAGAATCTTAGTCTTATAGAATCTGATCCAAACTGTTCATCTGTATGTGTGTGTGAGAGGTGCTGTGAGCCTGGCCCCTGCAGGGCGGGATATGGCACCTTACAAATCGCCCATTATTATTAGTCTGATTTGGGAGAAGTCTTATAGGGAGTGAAAGTTTTTTTTTCAATGTTCAATATGCTGGTATGCATTGGATATTCTTGTCATCAGGCAGATAAACACAAACACTGACAATCATGTCTCAGCAGTCAGCAACAAAATATGGATGGTTGCTGACAGGCTAGTTACTTGCAATTTTTAACGACCTGGCAAGATTTTTTGTGGCCATAGATATCCAGATCACATTTTCACCATTCCTCTATAGTAGCTCAACTGTCATTATGTGTTCATGTTCATTACTTAAGCATTAAGGAGTTGAACCTGGGCTAATGGTATTAAACTCCGACAAAATGGTATATGACAATCTCCAAAATCAAATATTTCTTCTCAATGCTTATGCCATATCTATGCTGCATTTAAGTATATTTGATAGCATCTACTGATCCAAGTTTCACATACACTGCGAATATCTGAGCTTCATATACACTGGAACATTCGATTCCTACATGAAGACATGAGTCACAAGCACAAAAGTTTAATTATTCAACACAACTGTGGCAATTTTTTACCAAGTGCGTTAATCCTGCACAACACAAACACAACTCCAACAAAATGAACAATACTGAAATACAAAATAAAAGTAAAGAATGAAATACACGCATACAACAGTTACACTAACGTAATTAAACTGTACACGTCACTTAAAATGTAATTTGATCTGATGCCAAAGTCACGTATAATGGCACCGCTGAAAAAGGGGGAGGGGGCAAACCAGAACTCTTTCTTTACGAGCGAACAACTAGAGCTCTAATCGATTTTACAAATGAGGGACAATTGCATCACTACAACAATATTTCGTACTATGCTAATAACACTGACTTTTAAAATGTCCCGGGGGAAGATCTTAGACACAGACATGAATGCAAATCATTACACATTTGGTTTATCGCTACTCCTGCAGCGGCACTGTTTCCCAAATGAAATAGTGCCAAATAAAAACACTAGAAACGTGAAGCCAGCCGTTTTGTCAGAACTGTACAGGTGCTTCATGCAAAAGAAACTCAAAGCTAATTTGCAGTTAACAGCCTACCTCTTACTTGCCAAAAGAAACAAAACGACAGATCACAGATGAGCCTCAACATATGACAGGTTTGTTGACAAAGGTCCAACACAGACAGCCATGTTGATTGAACCCTGTCACCGATACCTGAGCCAATGAGTAGACCCATAACAAGTGTCTAAAATTTACTTCGTAGTTTCCTATTGGTCCAATCTGCCAAAGATGTGGGTAAGGGACATAATTCATTATTTCTAACTTAACAGATGTTGCAGTTCTCTAGACAGATGTTTCCAAAAGTACGACTTGCTGCAAGAACTGAAAAAGACATTACAGTAGCTTTTGTATTAATTAGTGTTCCAAAATCAAGAGAAGGCCAAGCAAATAATAAAAATCCCTAAAAGAAAGAAGCGTCATAAAATATCAGTACAGTACGAAGCCGCAATCGCTCCAGCATCAGCAAATATAACAATGGTAGCTTCCCCTTAACCGCATTTTGGCTTTTCACTCTTCGTAAAAATGATATTGCAAATATTGCTGTGTTTGTTGTTTTTTAGATACTGCTTCTGTTTATCGTGTTAAGTGCAGCGTGAGACTGCAACCAAGTAACGAATTCGCACCGTATGGTCTCTGTAAATTTACTAGCTGAACAATTTCTGAAGGTCTCAAGTTAGATCGATGAACTATATATATAAATATATACAATACACAGCGTTACGAGTGTATATACGTTTTATCTTTATTTCTATTAAAAATTTTATCTTTGTCATTAATAGCCGTGCTAATATTGTAAATAGTACTTTATTGGTTCTACTTGTTTGTGTTTGGGAAAAATTCTCTGACAAATTTAGTACTTCAACCTGCCTCGTTGTATTCTCCCCACCTCCACCCCCTCAATGCTTCGTGGTCGTCCTTCACCTTGATGTCAGATGTACGAGGCGTTTGCTTGTTCATCAGATAGCATTTGTACTGCATTGAGAGTACAGGCTTTGTGACTCTTGTCTCCAAGGATGTTGCTTTATGTAAATTGTATGTATAAAGAAGCATTTTTGAGAGTGCTGTACACGTACCATTTCAGTTTGTCTCTCATTCCCTAGAATTTATTTACAGAGATATTTGGATTGCCTAAAAGTAAATGATTTCAGAAGATTTTTTTTTAAAAAACTCTACACACAAAATGAGGAATGCGGCCCAGCTGTATTAAATTGTCTGTGTAGCTGACCCAACCTCTAAGCCATAAACTTTGTGATCGAAGCCGGCAATTATAAATCGACGGGCATTGCGATTCTTCATGGGTGTAATAATCCATTAATGTCTCGATCCTTTGTGTACTGTCAATGAATGCATTAATTCCTATGGGCGACATGCAGTGCTCTTACTCGCATCATATGCGTGTCTAAATCTACATCCGGTTCGCGATTGCACAGAGAGAGAGAGAGAGAACAGTTCATAGTTCAATGTAGTCAAGCGAGTTTGAACGAACATAATTGATATACTTCCTAGCATAGATGAGTCGTGAGAGCAAAGGATCACGTGCGATCGGGGGGCTGGGCAGGAAGGTAGAGCGAGACCAATGAGTATTACAGTCCTATTTGGGGAGAAGGGAAGTTCTCTACAGCGGTCAGTCACCTGGATAAAGATCAGCTGACCCCATCGATGACGCATGTCATCCCTTGACGCACACGTGAAGGGGTCTCTCGACCACTCGTATCAGTCAAGGTGATCAGAACGCTAGAAAGGTGCGGTTTGCGGAAATTGCATGAATAGGCGTAAAGTCTATACCACACCAACAGTTTTGCCTAGGCATTTAGACGTGGATCGTCACACCACGTTGCAAATAAAACAGGCTGTATAACGGAACGGACCGTGTGACAATGCCTTTAGGAACAATTATTATATCTCTTCTGGTCTGCGTCTGGCACAGATATAATCATATTGCGTCAGATGGAAATGAGAAGTCAAAATCTCTCTCTCTCTCTCTGGTGCGTGTTCATGTTTGCATATGGAGCGAGCTAGCTAGCTGATATTAAGCCTGCCCACCTCTGTCAGGTCACGTACCTCACGGTACCTGCATCTCTATACATAGCCACCTGCGCAGTCGCACAAAACTGCTTGTGTGACCTTAGATAACAGCTGGAGGTAAAAACATAAATACATGCGCTGGACGAGAATCTTTATAATCATATAATTATATACATTAATTGAACCCTGTCACCGATACCTGGATTAAATCACTGCATGGGTTACTGATATAGCCATCTACTTAAGATACCCAACTCTCACTGCGTGAAAACATGCCCGACCTTCAGGGGTTAAGAAAGACAAGTGGTTGATGTCAGTTCTGCGGTATGCCAGCCAGGTACAATTTTCACAGTTTCTGACAGCCACAGCATGAGAAACGTGCGTTTGTGAGAAGATATCGATCTCACATATCGTCATCTCAGTAAGATACATGCACGTCTTCTCTTGGTATAAACAAACATTTAATGTGCGGTGTGCCTTGAGGTGTCACATGTGCGTATTGTCGGATGGCCACGGCGTCTTGTTTTTTAATTACCAAGGAGTATGCTGAGGCAGTACTGAATCTAATCCGTTTGCCAGCAGATCAAGGATTGGATTGCGCTATAGATGTGGGCGATCTGTGCCCCTGGGTAACTGTAGCTGCAACAACAACAAAAAAAGACGAATCCTTTTATGTATTTAAGCATAGAATAACTGTATAGCATGGTATAACATCATTTTTCAGGAAATATGTAATTTCTTCCCCCATCCCCACCCAACGTGACCTTCCTGTTAATGCAGGAGTCGACTTTAAGGGTTCCCGACAGCCCAGGTACGTGACGATTTCCATAAACCCAAGGAAGACGAAGTGAAAGCAAACACAACCACAAAACAAACATGCAAAAACTTCTTCGCAGTTAATCTGAAAAGGTAGATCGTTGTTACCTTGCTCCATAGTAACAGATACTCATCCAGCAGAATCACCCCGTCACCTGGAAAAATCCAGTTGCATATAACAGAAACAGAGCTTAGACTCCACTGAAAGATACTTTTTAGACAGACAGACAGATAGAGACAGGTAGGCAGGCAGGCAAAGCAAGCAAGCAAACAGGCAGATACACGAAGAAAGAAAGAAACAAAGAAAGACAGAAAGAAAGAAAGACAGAAAGAAAGAAAGAAAGAAAGAAGGAAGGAAGGAAGGAAGGAAGATTAAGCTATGAGGGAAAACATAAGTATCTATATGGCTATGATGTTCAACAAAGCCATTTCAAAAAAGTGTTTTGGAGTAGTGACTTATTTGCTTACGATCTCCTTTATTTTACATTTTCCTCCTCGACCATGGTTACACATCTGTATTTCTCCGTGATCTGTCCGTCTCTTGAGTGTTAGGTGTCTAAAGAAATGCATCAGCAATGTACCCAAGAACCTCAGAATCCTGATGTCGATTGTACTGCAGAAACAACCTAACGCCACTTCAAGAATACATTTCGCGTATCTTTTATTATATCTGGGTTTCCATAGATCGCTTGCACATGTGTTCTGAGTACGGATTTATGCCAAGTCTGGCGCCCAGCAAAAGACACATTACAACCAGCACCACGCAATGCACAGACCGTTCCTTTGAGGCGAGGCTCTTAATGCTGATACTAACAATGGCTACGACTTTGCACTGACTTGCAACGTATTGTTATTCTCTTCCAATGTAAGACTATTTTCCAGATGTTTTGCCCGTCTGAAAACTGGCAATGGGACTCTCAGATCTGCAATGTGAAATCCTAATACAAAACTGTGGCTGTTAGAAAAAAATATTTCCTCGGAAAGAAATAGGGTCATAAATAATAGATAAGGAAATCGCGTCGAGTAAAAAAAAAGAGAGTTAAATATAAAGAGAACAGTTGTTTTTTTAATCTCTGATCGTCAAGCGCAAAAAAAGTTCGCTAAGCAGTTAAGCCTTGTTCGTGCTGGCAATGGAGTAGTGGATCGATAGGAACTGGGGATTTAGCAATGCGCGTGCGTTTGTTCATGAGTTGAGTGCATATGTGAATGTGTGTGTGTGCATGCGTGTGCGCCTGTGCGTGGGTATTTGCACGTGTGTGTGTGTGCAAGTATGTACGAGCGCGCGCTTGTGTGTGCAAGTATGTACGAGCTCACGCTTGTGTGTGTGTGTGTGTGAAAGTTTTGAGCTGAGAGCAACATATTTATCGTTATCGTCATCGTCATCGTCGCTCGTGATGACACAGGACGGGCTTTCGTGGAAAACTTCTTATTCTGACAACGCCTTCTACTTTTGTTTTTAAATATATCTTCATTACCCATCATTTTTGTATACATGGTGTGTATGTGCCACAAAAATGCGCAGATGCACACAGATTATTTTTGAGGTCCGAAGGCAGTGGATTAAATCACTGCGTGGTTTGCTGATATAGCCCTCTACTTAATGACACCCAACTCTCATTGCGTGAAAACATACCCGACCTTCAAGGTTTAAGAAAGATATATATGCGTTTCCCCTTTGGGTAAATGCATATTTTTGCGTAGCGCAGAGGCACACAGATTATGTTTCTGCCTGGGAACTCTCTGAGTTTCCCACCCACCACTGCTCACTTCAGCCACTGAACCACTTCTGAAATATCTGCAGAACATACGAACACATTCCCGTATTCTCATGGCGCCTTCACTTACTGTCAACGTCAGCAGTGTCGAATAGGGTGCTCAAGCTTTCCCGGGGAACAGAGCTCTGATTAAGTGGCGCCACCAGGTGAAACAACTGCTCTCCGAACTGGCGAACGGCCCCTGGATCGCATGCACCTTGCGTGGACTTCAGAAAGGCAGCTAGAAACTCTTCACTAGTCACCGTCTCGTTGTCTGGACAAAGATCAACAGTAATCACTAGCTACTATTGTCTGGGGGTTGGGGCAGAATCCACACACCACTAATTTTAATTTTGTATAGCTAGTGATTCAGAAAGCTAAACAGTGAACATGCATATGTGCCTATGTATATAATTCTGTCCTCTCGCCAGTCTTACAAGTTTTGACTGAGCAGAAAGAATAGCAAAGAACTTTATCGTTTGCAACGGAAATGTGATATAACGTATCAGATTAGATCAAATCTTCTGTCCAAATACGACTTTCGCTACAGTATCGTTGAGGATAAGATGTAAGGGAAATCTCTCGATTGGAGTCTGATGAAATGTTTGACGTGGATGGTTCAGTTAATTAACCACCGTTTTCAAAGGATTAGCCACGCACGGGCGACCTGTTGAAGGTATGGCTCAAGTGAAAATCCACTAACAGGGTGTTTAACAATCTGCTGAACGAATATATTGTCAAAGATGAAAGTTGCAAAGACTGAAGTATGTTTTCTACAAAGAAGAAATTTCATAACTCTCGTCCACTTCTTCATCAAGCTGCATTTCTTCTCAAACATTGATAGTAATATCGCACCAACGTTTTGTGTTAATACAAAAATACAAGTAATGTGATAATTACGTGCATTACAAGACTGCTACAAGATTGCACACTGCAGGACCGTTTTTCACTGTGAAAGCCACCGAATCACTCAGTGGCAAAGCTGGGTGAAAGTCTTTACACTGATAGAAAACAATTAAGAGCCTATATAATCGGAACTAATTCTTCTACGATGTAAGCTAAATGATATGAGAAATAAAAGTAGAATAAGCGTTGTTTTTGCTCGGGACATAAGCTCAGTTTTGTGTCCTGTAACGCTTTGCTTTCTTTTAGGTATCATTTTAGTTTTGGTACAGACCACGAGTCAAATTCGGGGTACAATGAATTAAGTTGAATGAACAATTACTGACAGCAGGATCCGTGTGTTAAGGGAGTTCACTCAAAGAAAATAGTCAGGGATATGCTTAAGGGGAGGTAAGAATCCCAGGCGGCGAGGCTAATACGTACCGTTGCGGTCGGGATAATTTAACACGACAGTGTTAAACTCAGCCTTGGTGATCCTGCCGTCGTTGTTAAGGTCTATCATGTGGAAGACTTCTTCCCATACCTCGCATTCAGAACTGCAGCACAACCAGAGATCAGTTTAACGGTTCGACCATTGGTCAGAGCAGTGGTAGAGGGTTCATTCTATCTGCGGCAAAGCAAGAATGATTCGGATCTTCTGTGCAAACCGATTTCCATGAGTCTCTTTGACGAGAAAGTCGTAAGAGGAAATCTTTCAATCGATTTTAGATGAACTCTTAATTTGTTACAGGGTAACAAGGCTTCTTTGTCACTGCTATCATTCGATGTCCTCAAAACAGAACATGTCCGCTTTGGCAAAGAGGAAAAGCCCATTTATGCGCATTAACCCATTTTAATGGGCCAGGAGTAGCTTCCTTGTGATGTTAGCGTGTCGAGAAAAATCAGTTCAACACAAACCTTACAGAAGCTAGTTACACAGTACCTTAATGCTGGAACAAGGAAAAGAGCACAACAGCAGATGAGTAACATGACGGATGGTGGCAATGTCACGTGACCATTCAGAACTGCGGAATCTCTGGTGGAGTTTTTGGTGTTTACTAAATCTTAATTTCTCAAGCTAGCGACACAGACTGACCAAAAGCTCTTTGCCAAAAATCATGTGGGTAAAAGGAGAGCACCTTCAAGAAAAGGCTATGCAGGCACAGCTATGGCCACAGAGATATCCCCTTATCTCTTTCTCTGTTAAGTCCCATACGGTGGAATGTAATTGTATTTGTTGATATGTAATGGACCTTTGTCTGGGTGAACATCAGCATGTGTTTACTGGCGTGGAAAATTTACTGCTTCTCATGGCAGTCTTCGTGTTTGTGTTCTGTTGCACCTCACAGAACATATTACATGATCGCTGATTTTTGAGACTCGTCGAAAGAAGAAGTTAAAATAACTGAACTGAGTTTTTCCAGATACAAATGAAGAAGGTAATGTCTGTAAACCTGTCCCTCTAAGGCGTTGAACCCACAGCATGTAGGCCAAGGCAACTGGCACCAGCTTAAACAATATCTTCGCATGGGAATAAACACAACAAACTTGCAGAAAGTATCCGTAACAAAAAAGATGAAAAGACGAGGAAGAGCAAGATAAGAGAAGAATGAGGACAACAGCAGCAGCACCAGCTACAACAAAACGCCAGCACTAGCACCAACAACAATAAGAGAAGGATAAAAAGTGTTCGGGATATTTTTTTTAAATCAGATCTGTTATCCAGATTTTGCATTTTGCAATCGCTAGCTGCAGAGGAGTAGCGATTCTTTAAAGTTCTCTCCAATATCCCCAGAACAGAAATATTCCATTCTTGGTAGCCACGCACAAGACTAGAAAAACGCTGTCGTCGGTAATAACGAGAGATACAATGAAGCTTTATTAACTTCCGAAGCTTTTTTTCTTGACATCCAAGCAAAAATTGCGCAGCAGAATTGCAGAACGCGACTGTATGCATGAGAAAATGATTTTTTTTTTAAACTATCGTCCTGAAAAGTATCTTTTATATAAATCATATACGATACCTTTACAATGAAAATAAGTATGATACTACATTCTGTCACTAGAATCTTGTGCAAGCCATTATAACAAAACGGGGCGGGGGGGGGACGGGGGCGGGGATATGAGGTTACTGTATCGTGTCCGATACGCTCAGAAAAGCTCTTTTTACAAAAAAAAAAAAAACATGCGTCTGTATGTAAGCAAACTTCGTGAGAGGTTAATTTTTTACATTGTGTCCTCACAGATACGTCAACATCATAACAAATGCACCTATTTTTATTCATCATTCATTTAATTTTTGGTACATCCATTATGCAAATATACACACAAATATGCATGCACGAACAATGTTTGTTAACACTTTAAACAGATTTGATGCAACTCGCTGTTGATCAATACAACTTTTATTTTCACTTTATTTATGAAACAAGTTTTTTCCTAATGGGCCTCGCTTGAGTGGCGAGTGTAACAGCCAGGCCGTCTTACCAAAGGGCCAGAACCACGTCCTTATGACCAGAATCTCCAAGGGGATCTCGTGGTGTGACGCCACATTTATGGGTGGGTTGGATGGGTAGGATGCGAGGGATGATCTGTATAGTCGTCGTGTTCAGGGTGGATCTGAGAAACAAAATTAGAAAGTCTTTGTCACGTTTCTTACTCAGATACGACTATAAGGCAGTGTAACCCATCGATTATCACGTGGTTCTGATGAGGTTTTCTATTGATGTAGCTTCAGTATATCTGTAGAATTATCCGAGCACACCCACGCACGCACCAGCCTACGCATCACACACACACACACACTGCGATAAAACCGAGATAAGAAGAGATAAAGGAAAACAGAGGGAAGTCAAGGGCTGAGTAGAATACATTTAGATTGAAAGATTAAAATCCGTTGGAATTTTGGTCAGTTTTCAGTTAGTTTTTACCTGCGTCTAGTGTGCTTACCCTTTCCCATTCTGTCAGGAATTCATCTCGTGAAATGACACCATCATCTGTACAAAGAACACGTTTTATTCACTTTGGATTTGTGTCATATAGTTAATAGCGAAACTAGCCAGGGTACCCAGCGCTGCCTGCGTTTTTACCCTTTGAATAAAGAACATGAAAAACTCACAATTCTGTTTAGCCAATCAACGCCGAGACGTCACAGTCTTAATCCTTAACCCCACCCCCCACCCCCATCCCTTCTCTAACCCCCACCTCTACCCCTTCCCTAACCCCCACCTTACCCCACCTCCCCTTGGAAAAACCATCGACTCCCTTCCCAAGACGTCACAATCTTAAGCCTAACCCTGCCCACCCCTACCCCTTCTGTAACCCCTACCCCTTTACTAACCCCACACGCCTAACCCCTTCCCCTTCCCTAACCCCCACTCTGCCCCTCCTCCCCCCGGAAAGCCTCGGTCCCCTTCCCCGGAAACATAGACCCCCCTCCCTCAGAAACAGTCCGGGTATAGAGCTCGGCATTTGATTAGCTACACACAACGGTGACTTGTACGTTTTGGCTTGAGGGAACTTTGGTGATCTCCCTTGCACGCAGATCGCCGTGTACACTTGTTGATAGCCTCGTTATATTTATTATGTTATATATATATATATAGGTACAGGGTCGAAATATTGCCTTTGACAAGGCACCCACTTGCTGAAATTGGTGTGGATAGGTTCAGGCGTGGGGATCTGTATGACATCAAAACACACACACACACACACTTTCGACTTAATATGCTAGATAATATTCAAAGATGACAAATAGCGCTAGGGGGACGTGCATGCGTTTTGTGTTAGTGCGAATGTGTAATCAAGTACATTGCTGTGTGCATGTGTGTTTACCTGCGTGCGCTTTTGTGTGTAGCTCTGTGTGGCCGGACCCATCTTTACGTGCGTAGTGAGAGAGAGAGAGAGAGAGAGGGAGAGAGGGTGTTAGGGTGCATGCTTGCATCTTTGCATGTTATTTTCTATATACGAGATGTTGCTCAGCCATTTTAGCCCTTGTCATTAAAGTAACTGATGCGTGCCCACCAGCTGAGGCTTGTTGACTGATTTTTTAAATTCTAGTTGCAGATGAGGTGCTTGAGACAAGTTAACTGCAGCTGGGTCTGCTGTCAATACGTTTCAGTCACATACTGACCCCGGGCCGATACGTCCTAAGACTGTTCCTTACAGTGCCAGACGTCGCGGCTAATAGAAAGCCAGTTTTGAAGTCTGTGGTATGGCTCGGCCAGGTGTGAGCCACCAACCTCCCGCCTCGAAGGCGGACCACTAGACCACCGAGCGGTCTTTCTTCGAGGCGGCATGAACCAGGAAGGCAACTGTGCTTTGTTCTCTCGGTGTCGGGGTCGGTGCAGGGGTCGGTGTCGGTGTCGGGGTTGGGGTCTGTCTCTGTGTGTCTGTGTCTGTCTGTGTGTGTGTGTGTATCTGTGTGTCTCTGTGTCTGTGTGTGCGTGTGTCTCCCTCTCTCTTTGTTTCTTCGTTGTTTCCTAGACCTCAGTAGACGTGAAAGGAAGGATCGAGGAAGGGAGGAAGGAAGGAAAGGAGGGAGGGGGAAAGAAGGAAGGAAAAGAGGAAGGAAGGAAGGAAGGAAGGAAGGAAGGAAGGAAGGAAGGAAGGAAGGAAGGAAGGAAGGCCATTTTACAGTTGGTGTCGAAGACCCCGAAGAGTCTCTTTTCGTCGTCAGCGTTGAGGGTAGTGGTGGTGACTTCCTCGAACAGCAGTTCGGCCGAGTGTCGGTTCTCCACCGCTTCGTTGGGGTTGTGGCCGGTGATGGACTCCCACGCGGCGACGAACTCCTCCTTGGTGATGAGGCCGTCACCTGGGGACATGACGACAGCTCCACTCAGTCACACGACAGCGACCGTAAGAAACTAGCGCGTTGCCAAAAGACAAAGTTTATTGGACTGAATGTTTTCCCCAATACGTACTTTCACTAAAATCTCGGGGAGAAAAACAAAACGTGCTAGTTTAGAAAGTCTTTATGTACGGGATTAGATTTGTCTCTCGATGACGAATTATGTGAAGGTTTCACTAAAATTGGTTTTACCGTGTAAAGTCCACTTTAGTTCATCCCTACTTCATGGACAGTATGACCAAACCAGACGCAGCATATAGTGGGAATTTATCTCTCTCACCATCCAGGTCAGCAGTGGGCAAAATGCCCCTGAACTCGTCCACCGACACAACGTCGTCGCGATTTTTGTCGAACAAGTCGAAAACTCTGTTAAAAATATGGGCGTAAGGTCCTCCATGCAGCTGACCCCTGAAAGAGACACAAGAAGGGCGTGGCAGGCATGTCGGTCTCCTAGCCCATCCTATAAACTGTCCTAACGTTAAGGAAAACGTTAGTCATTTGTAAACTGACGGCACCAATGAATGAATGAACGAATGAATGTGTTTATGAACGAGAGAAGGAACGAAGGAATAAACGAAAGAAAAAATGAATGAGAATAGAAGAAACAAAGCAGGAACTAACGACTGATTGACCCATAGAATGAACGAATTGACAAAAGAACGAATGAACGACCAAATGAATATTTTTTTTAAAAAATTAAAATCAGATATACTTTTGCATTTCCTCCTTTCTTCAATAGCTGTCGCTTAACACAGTGAACATGCCGTCACGGAAGTTGATTTCCCCGTGAATAAAATACACGTGTTGATCATCCAGAGTTTCTTACCTGATGCACAGTGCAGACAGCGACAACAAGATCCAATTCCAGGAGGACAGCATGACGACAGTGTGTAAAAGCCCACTAGTCTGTGCAGACAAAACAGCTTATATATGTGCTTACACCCGAACATGACTCACAGACACGCGCACATTCCCACACAGAGCATGCAACATTGGCATGTTTAAGGACATGGATTGGAAAGGGAAAGATAAGTGGACAAAACCCACCACCAGAAGAAAACAATGACAGCATATTATCTTCAGATAACATAAAATGAAGTATACGTACAAAAGATTAGACAGAAACAGTTCTATGATGTACTGTTAAAAAAGAATTTTTTTTAGAGAAATCGGCTTGCTCATGTAGAAAAGTACACGAAAGGCCGATAAACTGTCTTGTATTCCAAGCTCTAACCTAGCAGACACACAATGGCACATGATTTGGGGTCAATGAAACATTTTGTTTATGGGTATTTGATATGAATATGTTATTTTCACCAAACTGTCTCCGTTACTTAACGTTCATAACGACTAAGAGATAAAGTATAAATAGCTTGTTCAGATGAAGCTTGAAAGGTGGGGGGGGGGAGAATGGGAATTGTCGAAGGAAGGGGAACGTATTGAGTGAGAGAGAGAGAATGGGGTGGGGGGCACGCTTTCGATGAAAAATTCAAACTGATGTAAAGAAATGTATCTTTAGAATCTAGAGAATATGCTCTTCCTTCTTGACTTGTCCAAGATTAATCTCAGTCACCGCCCTTCATGAAGGAGAGAGAATGACACACACACACACACAATCTGGAAGACGCCTTTCGTTGCGAGCAGCCCACAAGGGTTGGATGGCGACATGTCGTGACAGCTTATAACTGCTGGAATGGTTGACGGCTCGCTTGAGTGCGCATGAGACTGCTGTGGTTTCCACGGTGGCACCGCTGTCGTAGATGTCAGATCTACGATAATACTCGCAGGTAGAGACTGACATTGTAAACAGATGTCACTACGATATCTTATTTTTTCTCAACTTCATTTGTAGATCTTGCTGAAATGTAGTAAGATGGGGGGGGGGGGGGTATCACTGATTATACGTACGTACATACATACATGAAAATTGTCGTTTATAATAAACGTATCAATCAGTTTTGAATTATTCAATGCCGTGGACAATTTATTTGTTTCGTGATATTTTCTTGTCAAAGTTCTATAATATCCTTTGTAATGCAGTTTCCCTGTCGTCTTAAAAGATTATCGTCTCTGTTGTGAAGGTGGGTAATGCATGTTAGTAGACAAGTATGCTATGTACTCCTCCCCCTCCTCCCCCCTCCTCCTCCCCTCCTTCTCCTCGATCTCGACGATACATCCTTGATTTTCTTTACACAAACAGCACGCTTACGAAAGGAACATTAAAGGGAAACAACCAGAGAAGGAAAACATTTCTTCAATAGAAGTTGCCTTTCCTGAGCTGTAATCCGACCAAGACACACACACAAAAATAGGAAACGTGAAAGTGCAACGCCAAGATACTGCATACTTTGTGCGAAATGTGGACACACTGGGTTTAATAGTCCAAATCTTTATGTTAAAGTGCTACATCTTGACCTTCAACCACGATGAAAAAAATATTTAAAATGAAGACAACGTTGATCATACTTAGATAACCATAATGGGAATAACTCTGAAAAGAGAAAACCATTCAGCGCAGAATTCTGCCAGGTAAAAAGTAAATCGAAATTAAGAATAATTCTATGATTACATTTAACCATCTCTTCTCTCTTTTTTTCTCTTTATTTATTTCTTTCTTTCGAAAGAGCGCGCGCGCGCGAGTGTTTCTCCTTGTTCGTGTCTTTCCTGTCAGTCGTATTGCTCCGAGTAGAATCATGTAGTTTTATTCTCAACTCGTGTAGTTTTCACCATTAACGTGGCTGATCTTCTCATTGCATGTGGGAATTTTCCTCCGAGTCGGAGTATTTTATCAACTCTATGTGTGTAATTAGTTGCCGTGTCTTTGGTGTAAAGAAAACTTTTGTGAAATTATAAAATCTTCATACTGCACGATATGTGACGATATACCAGGGTTGGCAGCTGTCTCTTGCCAAAGCCAGCGTCACTTGTAATCGAAAACTGCGACCGGAACAAGGATTTTATCCAATCAATATAAGCTTGCCTAATGCAGATTACATTTTGCCTGCCTTCAGACGCGTTTACTCCTTTGAGTGGGTGCAGCAGGGATTATTTGCATGCAGGGAACGATCTCGAAGGTGGCATTGGAAAGGTCAGAAGGGCGTTTCGATGGATTTGCTCTTGCTTGTTTTCGCGTTACAGAATGAGAAAAATGTCAGCGAGTCTGCAAGAGTACAGAGATAAATTAACCTGGTAAAGCGAGGGCTGAATATATTCTAAACTTCCCTTGTTCTAGCCATAGAGAGAACGCTTGGGATGAATAGGAATATAGAATATAGAACGCTTGTTCTTTTCCTTCCTTCGCAAGCGCCAGGTCAGGACAGTTTTCTCGCAGCCAGTAGGCCTATTTCTTTGTGTGCCCCACCTGATCTCCTCAACAAACTCTTAAATTAAATATATTTTCTTTAATGGAAACGGTCTTAAACTTTGCGTTCTACTTTGTTCTAAACGCTCCAGTGGGTAGTAATGAATATATATATATATGCAGAGTTACATCGTTTCTGTCTTTCTTACAGCAAATGAAAACTGCACACACACACACACCAGTCTTGAAGATTCATGAGCGTGCACACACACGTACACACATGCGCACCCCGCACACACTCAGACCCACGCAATGTAGGGTGTGTGTGCGCGCATGTCTTCTCCCAGCTCCCTGTTTTTTGTTTGTTTTTTTTCATCTGAAGCATAAGGAGTAGACCTCTTGTTGTCATCTACAAAAAACTGCTTACATCGCAAAAATTGTAAGTCGAGCGGCTGCATGCCAAAAGTCAAACACGACGATCGTACGCGGACATTTCTCAAAATATTTTAACCCTCTTTCGGCTGCGTGGTTACTTCATGTTCTCTCCTACTAAAAGGTTTTCGGCCAGACTCGTGCAGTCGTGCTCACCCCACACCCCACTCCAGCCGCACGGACAGGTTTATTGTCTACCTATCGCGCAGGTGCAAACCACATCCACCCCCTGTCTGCGCCGACAAGACCTGGTGGGTTTTTCCCTGCTCACTTTATCGGAGAATTTCCTCGCTTAGCATTGTAATTCTCTAGCTTTAAAGAGCAATTTCTGAGATAACGGGACGAAAAAGCAGTCGAGCAAACTCCCATGAAGAGTAGGGGTTAACAATGTCAACTATACGGCCGGCGAAGACTGCGCTTTGTCGATTGGCGGCTGTCCTGGGCATTCCCCAGACGGTCCGCGGTTGTCAGCGTACAAGAGTAGCCTGCCTGAGGTCGCGCCACGTTTCGGGTGTGCTCTGCTGCTTTCAGTCTTCCGACACACTAGTCTGCCTGGGTCACGTGCCCAAACTCTGCCACCGAACAGTTAGAGCCACCTATCGGTGTCAGCTACAATCTCGTAAATTTTGTTGTTGTTGTTGTTCGTTTGGTTTTTTTAAACAATATCAGGACAGACCCAAAGTGACAAAACTATCTACAAATTATCAACATATTATTTCCAGAAAACTTAAAGATTTTTGAATTACAGACTACGCAAAAAAAAAACCAAGTCAATTCGAAACATGCCAAAAATAACCCCAAACAAATTAAATCCTATGTACGCGATTATTAAATGAAGACAAAGTAATAAAGGCAGTTTTGCAGGCAGGAAAAATCTAAAACAATAGATGGCTCGATAGAGCGCACAAAACTAATAATAAATAAACAAACATATTGTATATTTCTAAAAATAAAGACGGAGGGGAGGGGGTTAAGTTCATTCTAGTTTGGTTGGAATCTATACTTGTGTGGGGCAGACAGCTGTGCTAGCTGTTAGTAATACCTGTATGTGTCTCCTGCGAGAGGATTGGGGGAGGGTGTCGCTTCACGTCAAGGTGTAAGGCTACATCATGAGGTGGGAGGGGTGCATGAGGAAAGACCCTATGGGTGATGAAAATATCCTGCCTGGGAGGCAGAGGGGGGAAACGGGAGCACCCAGAGAAAACTCCTGTCAGCCAGTCCTGTGAAAGAAACATGGCATGAAAACCCAACGCAGACATGTCCTCTGTGTATTTTACGTTCAAAATAGCAGACCAAGTGATTCTAGTCACTCAACGAATTTGCGCCTACCAGTAGGTATAGAGCGTGTTCTGGAACCGGAAGCAGCCATCTTATCCGTGAGATTTACATTTACTTTGATAATAATAAAAAGTCCCTGGCCCCAAGAACCACTGCGATTCTAGCGCCCTCATGCTCTCTACAGTATTTCAGCTGGCTGTCAATCAAAGCCACTGTTGAATGGGTGCACTCCTTAGGGTCGTGGTTCCAGTGAAGTGAATGCCACGACGCTGTCGATTGGTCATTTCAGGATATCCCCTGGCAGTGATTGAAATAATCTTATTGTAAACACTGACCATTCTTGACAGACAGTTCAGCCCGCTGCAGTTGGGGGTTTGTCTTGCCTGCCTGGCCTGTCAAAGCCATGACAATCCTGAAAAGGCCAAAGCTCGAGACACGCTGCCTCTGTTTTCTTAGCCAAGCGTTGACCAACTTTATTGCAGGCAGGAACGGGTTTACAGTGGCGGCCGTCTGATGACAACAATAAACAAGCAGGCTTCAGTCATGTTTCCTGCACGCTGGCCGCGTTTATTGAAGGGCACCCAGGGCATCCCACACGTAGCGCTGAATCACGCAGCCCTCTTTGTTACCGACGCGCCTCTGTGACCTTTGCCCCCTCTCTGTTTTTGGCTCTGTCGCGGACCTACCACACGCTCCTGTTTAATACGACAGGGACAGAAAGATAGTTACGCCACGGTATGCATGAGTGTTTAGGGTCGCCAGTGACTGTGTGTCGGGGAGGGAGACGAAGTGAGAAGGGAATAGTAAAAGGGGAGTGAAAACGAACATCTGTGGTAACCAGCACGCACATTGTTTTCTTACGCGCAAACACAACCACAGTGACGCACGCCCGCACGAACGCGCACACACATACATAAGCCAGCATGGCAAAAATGCTTTTGATCTTTAAGTGCTACGAACTCTTGTAGGGGAGTTTCGTGACGTGGCGCGGAAATGTCTGCTTCAAAAATAGATCATGGCCATGACCATACGAACCTTTTTTTTCCTGTGGGTTGCATCGGGGTTTGGTTAACCTTACTTTTTCTCTTTTTCTTCCCTCCTTCCCTCCCTCGCTCGCTCTTTTATCTTTCCTCTCGCCTCTCTCATTTCTCTTTCTCTGTCTCTTTCTTCTTTAGTCTTCTTTATCTCACTCTTCTCTCGCCCGCTCCTTCTCCTTCCTCACTTTCTCTGTTCTTCT
>SMGT01003167.1:130590-147809 GCA_004794575.1 Lanistes nyassanus
GCCTCTCCTAATCACACACACACACACACACAAAACACGCAAGTAAGTACTAATAAAATATTTACGCAGTGCACGGAACTCTCATTCCCACCCCAACCGCAACCACCACCACCCGCCATTTACTCGCTCAAACGCACTAGAAACGCATAATGAAAAAACACATGAACATGGTCGCATAACATGAAAGTACCACAGGCAGCACGGCGCGAGCACAGATAGGTACGCACACAGGTACATTGCAGTCGTTACATTGATAATTATACAGGCGCGCATGCGCGTAGCTGGCAATCAGCAACTGCAAGCAAACAGTCCTTGCCGGGGTTTACCTCCATGCCTGGCACGGGCGTCATACATCGAGCACGTGAGTCTGAGGCAGCAGCTCTGCTGGTGTGCAGGGACCGCAGCGGCGCTCACCTGCAGGCATGTTCCAGTCGCCCCCATGTGACCTCACCCCGTGCAGCGGCTAAATCAGAGATGAAAGAAACCGAAAGACAAACACGAACACCTTGAAAGGAGTTTCGACTTAATAGCGACACTACATCTCTAATGATGACAGGCCCCGATAACGTAATGGACCCATCGATTGGCGCGCTGTGGCCGCTGCTGTAGCCACTGGCCGAAAATGTGCGTTTGCGCACAGAAGGAAATGGACCTTCATCATGCGCAAATTACCGTTTCACAAAGGCATTTGTCAAGCATGAAAGCGGATTTTACGCTCATAGTTTCTTCTTTGCGTAAAACGGATGTTTTGGACAGCGAGGGCGATAGATTTCAGTTAGGATGGGTTGTAGGACTCGAGCGCAGGCTTTAGCTGACAATAATCGGAAAGGTAGGTAACCATCAGATGAACTAAATATAAAAGATGCACTACTTCTAGAGATGAAATCGTGGAAAGAACAAAGACGTTTCGCACTTCTTTGGGGACAGGGGTTGGAACCACCAGACTGGCGCAGTAATGGCTAGTTTAATATTTGACGCATGGCATGGAGTCTGCACAATTTTTAATTCCAAGGTATACTCCGATACTCTAACGACAAAGCTATCCAGGCCTTTAAAAACACCAGGAACATGTGTGCACTAATAAAATAAGAAAGAAATAGAGAGGGAAAAATGATATAATATGGGGATCCAAGATGTTAAAGGGCATTATGGGTAGAAGGAAATCATGACAGGGAGAAAAGGATTTCGGTAAAAATGTCAGTAATCAAACTATAAAATATACACATAAAACAAAATAACAAAAAAAATTGGTAAAAGATAAAATGAGGAGCCTAATGAAATGACATAAGCACCCATGCCGTCTAAAGTGTGTCTGAACGTAAATAATGTCCCGTGACCTTAAGGTCGTAGGGGAGTGGGGTATTTGAGATCTTCCCTGTTCTGTAGACCAGCGTTGTGAGAGACCGCATAGGTGGTCTAGTGGCTAAGGCGTCCTCTTCGGAGGCGAAAGGTCGGTGATTCGCGCCCCGGCCGAGTCATACCTAAGACTTAAAAACTGGCAATCTATTAGCTGCCCTGCCAGACGGCCTGGCACTACAGGGAACAGTGTGACTGGGTGGGACTGAAGCCTGTGCTGCGACAGCAGTCCCACCTGTGGCAACACATTAACTTGTCTAAGTAAAACCGTCCTGATGTGCACCTCGTTTGCGGCGGGACGTGAAGCAACACACATCCAGCCAGCATAGTGAGAGCGATGACCATCTTTTCATACTCCCTTACCTTTCTCAAAACACTGGGTCAGTACCCACTCGCAGCTGGGTGAACTGTGGGAAAATGTGCTGCGTCACGCGGGTATCGAACCAGTGCCATCGGGCTCGGATGTCCGAGCTCTAACCAGTCTGGGCTCTAACCACTCGGCCATGCGGTCTTCCCATCCCAACTCCACAGCGCAAAGTCACCGCGACGAAGAAACACTCTCCTTTTAATTACTTACCTACCTATTTCTCTTGGCTGTAGGGTTCGGTTGCATAGGCCTTCTAGATCATTTCTGCCCTTTTTGTCATAAAAGCAGGCGTAAGTCAGTTCGGCTCCTGTATTTTACGTGCACCTTTGCGAATGGACAGGCGATAAGAACTGTCATGCAACGTCACCTAAGAACAAGCAAGTGCGTGAACTTGGAGATCATACCTGTCGAGAGAAAAGAAATGCAATTCTTGTTCTCGCTATGTTGTAATGTTCGAAGACAGCTTTAAGTATCGCGTGGCTGGACGAGACAGCGCGAGATGTCGAGTCAAAGTCGGTGGTCGCCCGACTGCTGCCCGCGTCCCGGCACCGGCACGTTCAGCCGCTTAAGTCGAGCGGCGAGTCAACGTGCAGCGTTTGGCGAGGGCTGATTCTGGCTGCGGCCGATCTCAGTTCCGTTTAATTTACTCGCCACTTTCTTCCTCCGCACCGTGAAGAGATGCTGGAATGCTGATGACGTGACGTGACCGGACGAGGACTGTTGCAAGCTGTCAGGTTTTGTTTTGTTTGGATTCTGGTTTTATTTGGAGGAAGGGGTGTTTGGCAGACGCTGGTGTGGCGCAACGACTTGCTGGTGAAGAGGAGGCATTCACACCATCCCTAGTTTGGAAATGCATAATTAAATTTTTGCATTCGGTCTCACCTTGGCGACTCCTGCTTTTGACCTGGTTTCCTCTCATGCCATCTGTAGTAATACGCTTGTTGAGTTGTTACTAATTTAGGACTCGACGGTAGCGTGACTCATAAATAATTACTTATTTAATGTTACTCTTATTGCTGGGTTATTGTTTGTCTGCCATCTAGACTCAACTTGGCTAGAAGATGCTTTGGCTCGGATAAAGCCTCGAGTCAAGACGCAGTCTACATTTAGCACCGTAATACCGATGGTTTGCTGAAAAAATTCATTTAACAGAGCTAATCAAAACTGTAAGCAACAATCCGACTGATGCAGCTCCCACAAAGAACACACATGTATTTCTCCCCCCCACCCACCCAACTCATGAGCCTTATCTCACTGTCCTTTGATTTGACTACTTCGATCTTGCATGAGTACTACAGATTACACAAGCATTGAGTCTCCTTCATGAATACAAGTTCTATTTATTCATAATCTGAAGTTTCATAGCAAATTGATGCGTAGAAAGGAGATATTATAGAAAATAGAACAATCACGTCGGTCAGTCCAGGATCCTACCCGTGATGAAGTGGAGAATATTACTATACAGGGATGCGAAACGGTATATAATACTAAAGGTCAGAATGAAACTATTTTACCATATTTCTTTCTGTCTTTCGTTCTTTGTCTGTCTGTCTGTCTGTCTGTCTGTCTGTCTGTCTGTCTGTCTGTCTGTCTGTCTGTCTGTCTGTCTGTCTGTCTGTCTGTCTGTCTGTCTGTCTGTTTCTTTTTCTTTCTTTCATTCTTTGTTCTTTTGGTCCGCTACGTACAAAATTCATCGGCTTTGTGTGAGCTGTAATAAGTCGTAACCCTGGCGATACGGAGTCATAAGGCATGAACTGTATGGAGCTTTAAAGAGTGGGTTAAAGAGGAAAACTGAATGAGATTAACTTGAAACTGTAATATCAAGCGGCAGCCATGTACTTCAGCGCTCTCGTTCATCTTACATCGAGCATCCCAGAACCCTTTGGCGCGGGAGGAGAGGGCGCTGTGTACAATAAACTACAATAAACCGCATGACACTTCCCGCTCGCCAGCCATGGCCCCAGAAGACGCCTTCCTGTCCAAAAAAGCCTGCGACGGCAATCCCTTAAAAGGACGCCCCTCTTTTCCCCCACCCCTCCGGTCTCTTCGTCGGAGAAAGGCGATGGCGCCAGCACAGGCCACTACTTGCCATTGACCCTTTGTGCGTGGACTTCCGCATCTATCATGGCCGCCATATTGAGCGCCTCAGACAGAAGAGGTTTGTAGCCGTCACGTATCTATATGATGGAGAAATGGCTCAGCAAATTGCCGGGGCCCAGTTCGACGAAGACTTGTAAACATGCGGCTGTTTCACTGATTGTTTCGCGCACCGCTGACTGACAACGTGAGTGCGCTGGACATATTGGTGGGACTACCCGACCGGACGCTTGAGAAGTTTCACGAGTGATCGGGCTGGGAGATGGACCGGACGGGCAGCAATATCGTGATGCAACTCATCACATTTCGGATACTTCAATCAGTTTTATGAAGCATCCAGGAGGGAGAAAACAAAGCGCATGACTTCTCTCGTTTGCAGGTCGAATCCTTTTCCTGGCGAGAAAGCATCAAGAGCTGTGTGATGCGAACGGTTAGGAATGAGCTGGAACCCGAGACTGGCTTGTCGCGCACGACCCTTGTTTTATGTCTCTTGAAAATAAAATGTCGTATTTCATTTCTGACTGCGCTTGAAACTTACATTTTTCAAGAGGAACGCATTTATGCTTTCGAAGTAGACGCATGGAGATTGCTCGATCAATTTTAAGTAACACAAATGTACTA
The DNA here is from genome assembly GCA_004794575.1 of Lanistes nyassanus. NCBI lineage: Eukaryota > Metazoa > Mollusca > Gastropoda > Architaenioglossa > Ampullariidae > Lanistes > Lanistes nyassanus. Next base: position 135,032 of record SMGT01003167.1, read on the forward strand.
GGCATTCGATTGGCTGTAGCTGTTGTTTATTAAAGGGTAACTCGTACCTTTCGAAAACGTAAACTCGTTGTCCAGCATCGAGAACGAAAAAGAAAATCCCGGTGACGTCTGCCTGAGCGCACATGGGTAACAATTACAAGAGCAAAGGTCAGTAAGTGATCAGGTCAACCTCTGAGAAATTTAGTCACTATGGAAACAGATGCGTTCAGATGTTACAAACATAGCCAGAACTGATATGGCTTGCATGGGGGTTCGTATGTACTGTTTATACGTAAAGGTGAAAGCAAAATATTCAGGGTGAATGGGCCTTCCGACCACCCTTATGACTGGCAGTGCACATGCGAACGGTCATGCAAGCCAACCGGGAACAATTAAAATAAAAAAGAAATCCCTCTTTTCTGGGTGACGGCGGTTCTGGGAGATGGAGAAGTAGGCTACATGTTCAGTCAGTCTGTTGTCGACATCGTACAATAGAAAGGAACATATCAACGGTACCCAAAGGGCGTTCGACTGTTTGTATCCGTCAGCGCTGCGGGGCCGGGTGACGTGATAAATATAGACAAGAGTAGCTGGGAGAAATTCTTCGCTTAACTGCCCCACTCGGTGTCTTGTCTTTTGTCTTTTATCTTCTGTGTGAGTAGCTGTAGGATCAAGTGTTCCTCAAAATGTTTTCTAGGCTCACTTGGTATCCAAATATTTTTGTGGAGATTAATCTATCTCTTGCGCGAGCAGTTATAAATTAATATGTTCTTAACGTAACAGCAGTCATACAAAGCTCCCTGCAGGGGGTCGATGAACTCCATGAGGATAGATGGAAGTACAGTCAAGAGATAAAACTTCAACAAAGAAGAAAATTAAGCTGTTATTCGGGACCAGTATTCTTTGGCTGAATGGTTGTTTTCATTTAAAACCTAGAATTTTCTCCAGGTATGCGAAAACAATTGTAACTTAAATTCAAATTTTGTATGACTTGAAATCCCCCCACTTCTATCATTTGCCATGTTGGGCAAAGCCACCGTAAATTTTGCATGCTTGAAGTAATTACTACTTGCCCGCGTGGAAATCAGTTTAAACTGAGTATAGTTTCCACTTGCGAAATGTTCTGAGCTGACTAGAATTTGTCAAACACTGACCGATCGAGCACCTGTAAAGTTTAGCGTGTTATCCCACAAAACACATTTGTTGATGTCCCCTTTTAAAATTAAATTTCGCCATTAACTACTGAATGTATTACTTCACTGTGACAAGAGCTATATAGGCACGTTCATTTCTTGGAAAAAAATTTTTTTTCTGATTGACTCTGACACTGTGTTTATACTGAGGATGCCATTTCAACTTAACAGATCTAACACCCCTGAAAAGTCCTCAAGCTAAAAATCGCAATTTTAGGGAGAACGGGACTTTGACACGGTAGTGCCCCTTGCTCGCGCCTGCGCTCCGTCGCATTCCCGTATTCCCATGATTCCCTCGCTCGCATGGCACGTGCGCAATGACTGGCGGCGGTAACAAATTGTCCCCGGGAGAAGCGCGAGTTAATTAGACGGGTGCGGAGGCGACATTTTTATCGCCAGCTCCCGAATTCCACCCGCCATGTTTCCCGACAGAGGGCGCGACCTGCTTGTCCCGCTGGCGGCACGCGCAGAGAAGATGCTGCGAGATAATGCGAGACTATTGTTTTGACGATTAGTGATTCTCACCCGATGCCAGATTTTTACGGATAAAATGAAACGTGGGAATCAAATTTGCAACGAAACCATATTTCTGCAGAAATGCGATTGAAGCAAAGAGGACAAGAACAAAATAAAATGCACCAGAATCTAGGTTTCCTTGCAAAGAAAGACTTCTGTGAAAAGCAGAGATGCATGCAAGCGAAAGACGATAATACACTACCATAAACTCTAGGAAAATGAGCATTTTTTTCATGATAAATGGGAAAACAATCAGCAGATGTAAGCTTCGAGGGAGGGAAACGCTTTTTCCTGGTCATGTCTACATAATTAATCTTTCCAAGAGGCATCTCATATTATCGCAAGAAAGCTATTTCTTTTTTCCATTTTACGCATCTTACTTTCTTTTTCTCTTCTTTTGTTTATTCCTCTTTCTTTCTTACAGCAAAATGACGTCGATTAAATAAAGACAGAACACGACTAAGCTGAAGACAAATGTGTAAGATCAAATGTGTGAGTTGACAAGGGATAAAGAAAGAACGAATGAAAGGAAAGAGAAAATAATGAAAATAATGAAAAAAAGAAAAAGGAAAGAAAGTAGGAAGGAAAGAAAAAGAAAATGAAAGAATGAAAAAAAGAAGGAATTACAGAAAGAAAAGAAACAAAAGAAACAAAGAAACTGTTAAATGAAAAGAAACGAAGAATCCGTTAAATGAAAAGAGACGAAGAAAGAAAGAAAAAGAAAGAAAGAAGTGGACATGACAGAGACAGATTTCCTTTACATGTGTCCACCCAATGCTGCACAATTTTTTCCTCCTAAATATGAAGCCTGAAATGTGAAAATAGCGAGGCAGTTGTTTGACTACACCTTTTTGCCAAGTAGCGAGATTAGCGTTAGGCATTCTGGGCACCTTAGGCTAACACCCTCGGCCGGCAAATAGCAAGCTGCAAGCATTAATCTTTCTTACAGAAGACAGCCAAGGAATGCAGCAGTCAAAACTAAAATGAAGTCTGCGCTCAAGTCAGTCTTGTTTTAATCCGACGTATGATTGCGCCCTGTCTAGAATATTATTTAAATTAATCTTAAACTTTAAAAAAAACTGTGTGATCTTTCACTCCCGATTTCTCTCCCTACCTCACTACATACCCAGTCCCAGTCAACGTACACACGCGAGCACTCACTCACTCACTCACTCACTCACTCACTCACTCACTCACTCACTCACTCACTCACTCACTCACTCACTCACTCACTCACTCACCCACCCAAATCCACACACCTACCCACCCACTATCTCTCTGGATGCTTGAAGTTGTTTGTTCACAATGTGCATAGATGTTATTTCAAGCCGCTAAGATGTAAGAGGTCTCTCTCCCATCCTTCCCCCCACCCCCTTAGTCCTTTAGTTCACCCTTCCCCGTCAGTCCTAATAAACCTTTCCCCTCCACCCCAAAAACGCCAGACGTGTTCTTGGAACCACTTCACTAGAGTTTGTTTTGCATTTACCCATCCACAGACGCAGCTACCTTGGCGACGTCAAAACGACGTCACGATAAGAGCACGTAAATCAGATGCAACCACCGTCACGGTCAATCAAACACTTGGCGCCTTTGATGTGACGGGAGGTGGAGAAGGATGTGACGGAAAAATCCACTCCGAATTAACTTGGGAACGTTAACCTCACTATAAAACATCACTCTGGCTGACCTGTTGCAGAGTTATCGCCTCGTCGACAGGAGGACCGAAGACGAAACAACAACACGGGGACAGTCGGCGAGAGCGTCTTCAAAGGGGAGTCAGCAGCTAAAGAAAATATTTGGTTTCGCTCCCTTGCAAGTTCGCTGTGTCGTTACATAGTTGGCCACCCGCTTCGCGAGTAACCCTCGCAGACAGCAACAGGCATCTAGGGTCACCGCGGACGTTAGGGTTCGAGGCTTTCTCTCAGAAAGGAGCATAAAAAGAGTCTGTCCTCGCATGCATGAAGGGGTGGGGGTGGGGCGGGAGAATGAACTAGCAAGGGGGTGTGAGTACTACTATTATACATTCCGGCGGTTTGAAAACATCAAGCAGCAAAGTTCGTGTGAGGAGGAGTAGGTGGATGGTGGAAATAGGTAGGAAGTGGAAATAAGAACGTGGAAAAGAGGAGAAAGTGTGTGTGCACATGTTTTCAGTCTGTTAATAGAACCGTGTTTTGTAAGGCAGCACAACAGCTTTTTGATTTTTTATGTACTATTATGAACCGACCACAAACAAGTCCACAACCCATATACATAAATATACCACTGTCACATGTCACTCCTAGGTTATCACCTGTCACTCGTAGTTTAGCCTGTTAGCTCCTCCCCCTCCCGACACCTTGGAAGGTGTGCGCTACGTCATTAGCCATGACAGGCTGATAGCTCCGCCCCAACCTAGGCTGCAAGAACTGGTTTGAACTAGAACAGGTAGTTCCTGGAAACGCAGTGCGGAAAAAGCTCAGGGTACTTAAGCATTGGACATTAAGACACATGAGACACTCGGACACAGGACATGGAGAGAGAGTTAATGTAGGAAGACCAAGAGAAGCGGACACGTGTAGAATCACGGGCCTCTGCCCCTCGCCATCTTAGCCAAGACGTGGAAAGAGCAAAGGGCTCCAGCATTTCACGCAGGTACACGGGGGGTATTTTGCCGACTACGAGACAAACTAGTAAGTGACTGCGGTTGCGCCTTGTAAGTCTGCTCTTGCCATAAACTTATCTTAGAGTCGGGGACTCGGGTTGATTTAAGATAGGTGGTTTTATCCTGCCGGAGACAGGAGACGTCATAAGCTAGTGGCCGGGCAATAACGCCAAGAGGTGGTATAGAGTGAAGTGCTGGTCGTAGTGTTGTCACAAGCTTCCTTGTTGGTCGTTGAGTAGCTTTGGAATTGTGTATTGCAGAAGTATTTGTTTCAGTAGTGACAAGAGTAGGAGCTCTGTTGTCGGCCACTTACTGTATTTGTGTATAGAGCGGGATCATAGGCCGTTTGCAGTTTGATTTCCCCTCTGGAGTTTGTTTATCTTCTTTGTCTGATACCGCCTGGTATGACGTAATCAGGCAGCGTCTTACCCTAGACACGAGCACGGTGATTCTTTGTAAATCACTTGTAGATATATTTTGATGTTGTCGAGCCAGTTAGTGTTTGAAATATATGTTGAATAACGGTTCGCTGCAGTTGTCTTTTACGAGGGTGGGGGCTCTTGAGCTAGTAGTGTTTTGCCTGTGTGAGACTGAGCGAGCGTGTCAGAGTATGAGAACATTTTCCCTCGGTAGATTTCTCTAGTTATTCGCATTATTTCATAGCGTCGTCACCCTTTGGTGTAGAAACCATTGACCTGAGGCTGTAAAGGTTTTGGTGACGATTGCTCAATTAAATCTGCATTTATGAGATCACCATAAAAGTTTGTTCAGTAATTCTGAGAAGTCGAGTCCAGTAAATTAAGGTACGGCCCGTCACGTCACAACCACCATACTACGAAATTACTTAAGATGGTAGTGTCCTTTTTATGTAAATGCAGCAGTCAATTGCTCAATAAATTTGGAGAGTGGTTTGACACAAGTGACTTTTGGAGATAGTGGGGTTTTTTTCTTTTGGGGGAATCGTTCAGTTTATTATTCATAGCAGCACTCACAGTAGTCACAGCCTATAGCTTTTCTCAGCAAATTTCAGGAAAAATAAATGTCGTTGCACTGTTATGTGGTTTTACTCGAGATGAAAGTGCCACAATTTTCAATTAAAAAGATCAGTATGGTAATATAAGCTGAATTCATTACCGATAGCATATTTATGTCTTTCTCTTCTTACCTTTTTTTATGATTCTTCATCAAGACATTTTTACGGTGCACATCAATAATAGCTGACATATGGTACATTTTTAGTATCGTATCACATCAACGGCAACCGTAAACATGCAGATGAAGAATTTAAAACAATAGATAAGGTAGATGTACACACACAATAAGGTAGAAAAACACACACGCGCACGCACGCACGCACGCACGCACGCACACACACACAGGAGGAAAGAGAAGAGGGAGAAAGGAAATACAAGACAAGCAGAGTAAAGGGAACTTCAAGTTCTTATAAATGTCTCGGTGGAACACATGAAGTGTGCGAGTTATGAGGATATATCTCCAGATCAGAAAGAAGTTCAGCTAAAAATGAAATTTTTATATGGTATCCAGTGTTGCGAAATTTGTTTTACAATTCACTTTGTGGTAATATTTTTCAATCCAGTATCTTGCTTGTGTCTATTTATTATTTGCGTCTGTTTAAACATCTACATCGATAAACATAAGACTTTGCCAAAAGTAAAATCAAACTATAAATCTTATCTATTGTACAGTCATTGCCAATACCGAATTAGCTGTTTTGTGAGTTCTAATCTATCACAGTGAGCACACTTCTCCTTCAGTCTTGCAAAATGCATGTTCCAGAAGTTTTTTACAATTGCAGTCAAAAAATAAATGTTCAATTGTCTCTTCGGAAAATGAGCAGAAAGATCATACGTTTGAGCCCCTTAGTCTAATCCCTCTTCTTTCTACTTCTCCTTATTGTCATCGAAATCGTCGTCATCATTGTAAAATCTTCGCGTGAGAATCCTGACCTGAAAAGGATCTAAGCTCCCGTCACAATAAACAAAGCGAACTGCTCCTGCTGGTAGGGAGAACGCTCAAATCTCTCGTAGTCTCGCGAAGTGACCCACGTCTTAACTCCATCATTCCGCCCCACTCATCTCCCCCGACAAAAGGTCAGGTGAAGATACTGCAGAAGCCCCGGCAGCAGCTGCTGACCACAGGTAGGCGAACAGACAAGATGGCGGCCCGCGACCCTCGCGCCGTGGACCGGATATCACTCCGACGCCAAAAAGTTCCGCACGACACGCCCGAGCTTCGGCTTCAGTGGGTAACTGCAGAAGCGTGTTTGTTTGTCTTGTGTTCGCGCAAAGGCCAGGGACGGCAAGCCGAGACCGATAGTCTGCCACCGAGACCGGTAACTCTCGCTGACAGCAGACGAGAGGACAATGGCTTCCAGGTGCGAGCGGAAAGTCAGTGCTGATCAGAATGAATTATTTTTGCAACTTGTGACTGGACTTTCATGGAAGGCTCTCGCTGTAAGCTTAGTAGTGACCAGGAAAAATGAGTGCAAGCTGTCGTCCTGAAATAGATTTCTAGCGCCCTAGAGCACAGGAGTGACTGGACAGGCGTCTAAACTTCTGTGGACTGCGCTGAAAGAGTTCTTCAAAAAAAAAGATAAGTGGCTGTTCTTAAACGCGGAATCAATCAGATCCTAGTTCTAATCGAGTAGATACGATTAGGAAATTAGAACTTGCAGCGTGGGAGCTCAAACGATTCAAAAATGTGCGTGTGGATATATGTATATAGACTTAGGCACATGCAAGAAAAAAGTGTAAAAGACATCTGGAATTTTTTACACTTTAAAAAACGTGCATGAGTTCCCCATCATAGGAACGCAACACTGCCTTAAATCACTAGTCAGGGCTTTGTTGGGCCTAAATGGGAGCGACCCTCGTGCTGTACATTTTATCCGGCAAAGATGGACACATTCAGGGAGTGAAAGAACAGGAAACGCCACTTTCAATCAATCCACACAAACTGAAAAGGATTCGCTCCTTTTCAGAGCTGTCCATAGAGTTTCTTTGTTCCGTTATTGACAAGCTATAGACTCCATGCCTGCGCAGCCAGTCATTGTTAGGGCTGATAATCCAGCGAGTGGTTTTCAGAACAGTCTCTTTCTTCAGGAGCGTCCAGTCTTAAAATGAGCAGCAATCGCAGTGAGCGTAGCTCAGGCTGAGTTATGTAACATCCTCATAAATTACTCTTCTCCTTATACACGCGGGGATTTCTTGAACGGGCTGGAAACTGCTGCTAAACTTTTTAACCAGTTTCTCTCGTCTCAATACATGCATGGCTTTTCAACGGCGAAAATTATAAGGAATGAAACTCTCTCCTCGTTATAGTGAGGAAACAGTAGTAAATCAGCCTACAGCTGTATGACGCAGACAGCAAATCTGGTGAAGAAAAACCACATGAATGAGAAGAGGATAACAGGAAGTAAAAATGGCTCCAGCAGCACAAAACGTCACTTTGTACGTGGAATTTTCACGCTGGTTCTGGTTGTTCAGTACAACTTGCATCAGCGAAGGAGTTGATTTCTTCAAAGATTCGCCAGACCTGTGTATTGAACTGTACTGGTTTTCGTTGTTTTTTGGCTTAAATTATTTATTGTGCAACTTTCGTTCTATCGATCCTATCAAAGCATTTTGTGAGTTTTGGATTTTTGTGATCTCTTGCTGTGCTGTGGATGTCTTCATACCCCACAGATGGTGAGAAAAACGACAATACGACTTGTCACACTTGTTAAAGCTCCCGTATGAATGAAACACTTTTTGTACGGTAACCGCAAGGGTGTCTTGTGAACGAGTAGATGGCAACGTCACGTCAGAGGCGATCCTTACCACCGTTTTTATTCGATTTAGTTGATACATGCGAGATGTACGACTTGAGTCGAAAAGTGCGAGATGTGCAGGCATTGCTTGTATTTTAAAGGCCTCGGATCGTTGTGAGACCTAGCGGCTGAAAATGCTGGGTGAAATAAAAGAGCGCTTCACGTCTGTTTTATGCCCTGTCTGGGTAGACTATGCTATTCTAATACGGCTGCATTGTGCGTGTGTGTCCCCCAGACGGCCCGCCGCGTGGTTATGTATGGATTATTCACCTGACTGTCGAAACAAAAAGCTTACATCAGCGAGCACATGATAGCGTTTCCTCCCCTCCGTGCTTGTAGCACGCTGGTTTGATGGGCTCTTCGACCTTGGCCCATCAGTTAAACGCCTTCCAAATCCGTAAAACCACGGCTCGTATAGATGCTGCGGCTCCCTTTCATCCCCTGGGAATCAAGTGGTCGCCTGCTGTCTTTTACGACCGATATTTGATAGGCTATGAAGTGGGCCCGCAGCCTCCAAGCTCTGTGCCCGGATAGTGGCAGCAGCGCTGCGCCGTTTTACTCAGTTTTGAATCTACTGGTGGGCGCTCGCCAGCGCATTAATATCACACAATGGCTCCAAGGACCCCGCACTTACCCGCGCGTAGAAATGGACCGTGAAAATTTATCTATTATTCGCTCTTCTGCCTCGTCTTTGAAGTGTCTGGCGCCCCGCGGAGTGCAGAAGCACGTTTATAATAGACAGAGAATTGAAAAGGAGGACAAGAAAAGTCAGAGAGGATGACAAGGCGAGGAGCCAGGAAAAAAATCCTTCGTCAAGCTGCACATCGACAGGTTGAATGTCGCTCTCGCTTCTGCCGCCTTCAGTCGGAGGAAGCAGTTTGAAGAGTTTCCCCGGATACTGTCATTGACTCAGACCTGATTTGCATGAGGGTTTCGTATCTCTAAATCCAGTCATAAATTTAAATGCTTACAGGATCCTGTCATACCTACATACTACACAACAGGGGGCTGGCTTAGGAAAATAACTGCTTTGAGCCTCTTCGCTCAGCCATTAAAACAATTGGCATGCTGTTTTTGCAACAAGCTATCTTTGAATCAGACTGAAAAATCGATCTTGGACTGGTGCAGTTTTCGTTTTGTCAACCTACGGCGTGAAACTATCAGAGCGTTGTCTGTTTCGCGGCTGCATGGTGACGTTGGGCATCTTAAGACCACACCAGATAGCTCTGTTAAGTTCGAACTCAACAACACCATGTTGCGTCCACAAAATCCCACTCATAAAGACATCAGAAGCTTGCGAACATCACAACAAGCTGGCCTTGGTGTCTTGTTGCTGCTGTTAATCTCAGCACTAAATTCTGGTTCATGAGCGACGTGCAGTGTATTTCCTGATTATTCATGCACGCATAAAAAAAACCAGTTCGAAAATAGGTCGGTTTTGTTTCCTTTGTCGCTGTTGTCACGACTGCGGACGCAATTTTGCTGTGTCGTTTTCGATCACGATTTGGAAGCTAATGAGCTAGATTAGACCATGCTTTATAATCTATACAGTATGTACTGTACACTACACATTGTACAACAAACGTCATATGCTGTACACTACGGTATAATCGGTACTACTCCAGAGAAACGGCCTTAGTACCTGTAGATGTACAACTGGACGTGGTACCTGTTCACAGGGATACCCATAAATGAGTCTGTCAGGATTTTCCGGTACTCACCCCCCACCCCCAACGCTCGACATCATCCTTTGCCCTTCTGTCCTTTCCATGGCATAGCCTTCATAGCTACAGTCATAGTTACAGTCATAGCTAAGTTGCTATTAACCAACAATAGGCAAAGGCAAAGAAACCTTTTCACATAAACCAGAATGAACTATACTTGTCTAGGAAAGACACCTTTGTAATTTTCTCGGAGAAAGAATACATAAGAATATTTATTTAAAATTGGCAACGACCCACCGCTAACTGAATCCTACTCCTCCTCCCCACTCGTCCCCCTCCTTCTCCCCACCTCCCCGCCTCCTTCCTCCTCATTGATCTGCTGACGTCAATACGTTATCACGCGAACCGGAAATTTAAACGTGGGAATGTTGTCTGCTGTGTACGTGGTCAACTCTTAACGACACCAGCCTGCGCATTCTAGCTGCCGACAGTTGACAACCTGCACGTGAAATCGTACGTCACAGCTGCCCAAAGTCTAGTGCGACCTTCTTCGACACAGTGACAACGCGCGCCGTCGGGCGATGTATATCTGGGTGACGTCGACGGTAAGTTACATTACGTGCACTGCGCCGAAAATGCGCCACTGTCAATGCTATACGCAAAAAGCGGCGAAGTAGAATTTGATGTTTTTGGAAGACGGACAAATTTACTGTCCTGCGAGGCTCAAGTTAATTGTAACGTTATTCAGAACTCGATATTTATTGCAAGCGTCTTGATACAGGGCCTTTCTGCTTATCGGCTCTCCTCTTTAGCCGGGACAACGCCAGCGGGGACGGGAGGAATGTGGCTCGTAAATCACATCCCCTCGATTGATACTCGTGAAATGTTGATCCAAAAGAAAGGCGATTATCATGCAGCGTTCACCTAAATATGAGGACGGAAGAAAAAAATTGGAGGGGGAGGCCTTTTAAGACCGATGGAAAAGGGGCTGGAGAAAGGGGTTTTGGCCGACAGCCGTATTCCGAACATGACCGCTGTTCCTTAGAGTTAAAAGAGGTCTCTTTTCACGGGGCAGCGTGTTTGCCATAAAGATTCGACGATTAGCTGGGGCCAAGCCTTAGAATGTTTACTAACCAAACTCCCCCATTAACACCTTCCACCTTTCTTATGCGCGTGAGCAGAAATATGGCAGCAGAGGAAAGCTTTTGTAGCACAGAATCGCCTGCCTTGGTTTCAAAGCCGCTCTGGCCCAATAAACAGGGCACGTTGCGCCATCATAAAAAAATACTTCGGTGTTCTTTTTTCAGATCGCTATAGCGCCTGTTTTCAAAGTTCGACCCGCAGAGTGAAAAAGCAGGTAATAAATATAATGTTTATGGAAATGAGAAATGAATTACAAATAGAGCCGGGACACGGGTGGGCTCAGCACTGCCAACGAATGAGAGGGCGGGTGAGCTGGCCGTAAACTGAAGGAGGGTGGGAGAAGGGTTTGGCCACTGTAGCTTTTCTGTGCCTTTAAATGTTATGGGGGGTGTAGAGGGGGGGGGCTTGGTTTTGTTTTGCATTATTTTCTGTTGTTTCGTTTGTTTAAGGGGTTTTGGTGATGAACAGCGATGTTCAGTAACAGAGAAGACGAAAGGGACTACTTGGGCAAATTACATCATACTACACATCAAACCACACTAAACCACACCAAACCACACCACACCACACCACACCACGACCACACTACGCCACACCACAGCGGTGTGGTATGGTGTGGTGTAACATAACATAACATAACACAGCATAACATAACACAGCATAACATAAACGTAACGTAACATAAACGTAACGTAACATAAACGTAACGTAACATAAACGTAACGTAACATAATATCAGGTAACGTAACGTAACGTAACAACATTCCGACAGCGCTGCAAGTTCGGATACGTGGCCACAGTGACCTCGCAGTCTTCTTCTTGTCTGTCTTTTCGGTCCGAACCCCCGCCAAGAGGCGGCCATGTTGTCTCCTCGCCTGACGACTTTGATCCTCCGTGGCAGGACCTGGTGTCAGTTGCTTCAACGACGATCGACCAACGTTTCCTGATCATCACATCGCCTGGCTTTGACCTTACCATTGGTTAATAATGGTCCGTTCCCATCCGAAAATTGTCAGTCAGTCAGTCAGTCTGTTCGTTTGCTTGTTTGTTTATTTATTTATTTATTTAAAGCAAGGTAGATATCTGTTGGTTTGTGGAGCGCTGGGACTGACACAAGTTGCAACGGGTTTGCTTCTCACATGATTAAGTGAATTACCATATAACAGGTAACACGTGCCACGAAGTGCAAAGCTAAATTATACCCATTAGTTTTAATTTATTCTCGGCTTTGATAGCCTTTCATAAACTGCTTATAGTTTGTGCAGAGTGACTAAGATTGGTTTATAAGGTGATCATTGGGTCCCCTTCGCGCTGTCTGGAGGATAAATGGTGATATCATTGATTAATTAATCTCATATCGTATTGAGCCAGCAACAGCTGGAAACCCCTGAGGAGGCGAGGGTCAGAGAAGACAGTCCTAATGGCTAATCAACGCTAACAAAGAACGGTATTAATCAACCACGCTATGTATTCACCGAAAACGTTTACATGATCAGATCATCTGAAAGTCTGGGGCTTTACTGAATATCTTCTCGCCTGGTCTCCAATATGAAAACTTATAATATCTTTGTTAGCGTCTCTGGTTTTTTTTCTTTTCTTTATTTCTATTTTTTCTTTTCTTTCTTTGACATAATTTACTTTGGCTAAAGTGTAATTGTATTTTTTGCGCTTTTAAATCAGATGCATTTCGTGTGTTATCTGCTGCTACAAGACAAAAGAGCACTTCCTTGCCTTCGGCAATGTATATCAATGGATCTCACTTAGCAGTTATTCAAGGTGCCGCGTGTCCCTTTCTCAACAAAATCTTCCAATC
>SMGT01003167.1:148173-159206 GCA_004794575.1 Lanistes nyassanus
GCGGTTCGGTCTCTCCCAATGACAGGTAGAACGTGCGACGGACAAGCGGAACAAAAACACAAGGACAAACTGGAGCGCCCTCAGAAAGGCGATGGGCGAACAAAGGGAGGCAAATAGGAGTGTGTGATCAATGCGGCTGTCTTTGAAATTCCCGGGGCGAGGTCATCATGAAGTGGCCTCTTTTCAGGCAACGGCTTTCGAGGCTATTTTGTGCGGGGCTGGTAATGGTTTGACTTTATCTGAATGAGGACTTTTGAAAGGAGGAAAGTCATTGGGGCTTTCGAAAACGATGGCGTTGCCTCGATGCTGGTATCTAAACTGTGGGTGGGTTTTCGAGGATAATGCTGCAAAGTTCCAAAGTGGCCGAATGAAATGATTGCCGCTTTCCTCTCCGGTCCACCTGCAGGTCTAAAAGTGTTCTACAACAATCTGGAAATCAAAAGTTCAAAATCAACGGTGTACAAAATTATTGACGAATGGGTGGATGCGCACAAATGTACAACAAAAGCTCCAGTGATCCCGACACAGCTATAGAGCTCAAACTGAGTGTAACACATCCACACACCTCAAATTCCTTGTATCAGCTATGGAACTCAAACTGACTGTAACACCCCTATAGAACTGATCGTTAAAGCCACAGAGGTCAAACTGATTGTAACACACCTATAGACCTCAAATTGTTTGTATCAGCTATACGTCTTAAAGTGATACCTATAGATCTCGACTTGCTTGTATCAGCTACGGATCTCAACCCGATTGTAGCACAGCTATTTTGCTCAAACTGATTGTAACACAGCTGTTGAGCTCAAACAGATTGTAACAGCCATAGAGCTCAAACTGATTCCAACACAGTTATAGATCGCAGACTGCAACGCAGCTATAGAACACAAAACTGATTGTAACACCCATAGAGCTCAGACCGACTCCTACGCAGTTGTAGAACGCAGACTGTTTGCAACGCAGCTATAGAACACAAAACTGATTGTAACATGCTACGGAGCTCAAAGTGACTGCAAAACAGCCCTGGTGTTCATATGCGTTGCAACACAGCTATATGCAGTTCTGAAGAATTCTTGTAGCGGGGTCCAGTGAGGTCCAGCACAGTTATCCAGCCCTTGCAGAACTAGAAGCGGAAAATTTCCGACATAGAAAACACGGCCTATTCACTGAAGTTATCGTATATCTGAATCAACCTTTTCACACGGCTGTCATATCTGGAAGTTGGAAATTCCTGAAGCCAAATGGACTCGATCAGTCAGTGTGGGTTTCCCCGGCCACTTTCAGGAACCTGTTATAGTAGCTTATGTTTCCTAAGACGCAAAGCAGCTCAGATGAGCACAGCTTTAAGCCATGTAGCACTGAGATTACGATACCATTATTCTGTAAAAACAAAAGGTTGTTTTGGAATAATGCAATTACTTTTTTGTTTCCTGTATCTCTCCGCCTCGGTCATTTTATCCAGCCTTTCTCTACCTCAGCCACATCACAGCTATCATCTCTCCGGCATTCAGCCTCTTTCTACATGTTACTCTATATACTCTATATTCTCTGTATCAACCTATGTTCACCTCAGCCAAGCCGCTCTCTGCAAGTAGAAAGTGTGTACGATAGAAGAGGGAACATAATTGAAGTCAAAAGAGTATACCGAAAACTGAAGACAGAATTTAGTTGATTGGCACGCGACCAAAGATAGGAATGTTACGTTTAGGCCAAAGTGGCAGATGATATCACTCACTTTTCGTTCTAGTAACTCTCCGATAAGACCATCATTCGAGGTGCAATTAAAAGGCACCTTAATCTGAGTTCTAGGAAAGATGATTACACATTCATTCATTCATTCATTCATTCATTCATTCATTCATTCATTCATTCATTCATTCATTCATTCATTGGTATGTGCGTTCATTTGTTTGTCCATCGGTCGTTAGTTTGTTTCTTTTTTGTTTGATTATTTGTTTATTTATTGTCCCTAGAACAGCTCGATAGCGAATGCACATACTACTGCTATCATGGCGTCTTGTGCAGTCTTGGCTGGCACACGCTTTATGGTCGCGGTAAGCAGAACCTAAACGAAACTGAAACCCGTCTAAACTCGTGTTTATGATGCGGACATGATGCGAGCTTTGACAATAAGCAAAGGTCTTTCTTCACAGGCGTCTGGAAACAAACTGGTCAGCGATGTTGTTGTCCGGTCTTCCTACTTCTACAGATGTAACCACAGTTTAATAACTGCCTATGTCAAAGATAATTAGCTGTTGTGGGTAGTTGCTTATTCAGAGAGAGAGAGAGAGAGAGAATAGGGAGGGGCAGAGTAGGGGGTTGGTATGCGTTCGTGTGTGCGCGTATTGGTTATTATTAAAAAATCTGCTCAGACTTACCAAACTTCTATCAGATTCAAAACTTTTTGCTTTAAAGAATGAAATGCCACGATAATGAGTGTTAAAGCGAGCGGATTCCAGCTTTTCCAGGCAATGCAGCATTGTTGAAAGGTTTACTGGTTGGGAACATTCTTGGTTATGCACGACTGCATGGATTGTCTCATGAATCTCAACCATACCATCCGTTATTAATCTTCAAGTCCGCGCAATAAATATTTCCATGCAGCTGCTGTTTTTACTATTATATTGCCATCGGTTTCAGCTATCTTAAACTTTGATACACATGGTTCTGAGAGCATGTGTGAGGCCCCTGGATCTAGATTTGGGAGATTACAGTGAAGACAAATCTTAATGAGAATAATCTAAAAAGCAAATCAACTGCAAAGCAACAAACAGAAGTCAAGAAAACAGTAAAAGGTATCAAGATTCCTCAAGATGGAAAGGAAACACCACCAGTTGCTGGTCTCGATATGTAGGTGTTATTTTGCTGTTTCTGCCTCTGCTCTGAGCTCCTTGAGTTGACTTTGTGGACTAAAAGAGGAAAGGCAGCACTGCGAGGGGTTTGCCCAAGAACTGTAAGATTTTCACAGTGACTTAACGAAATAGTTTTCAACGTTTTTAGCGTCCAAAATGGGGGAGGGGTCAGAACTTCTTTTCTCTTTCGTGTACCACGATTCGATTCAAAAAATATTTATAGCCTTTTTAATAAAAGTACTCAACAATAGGTTAATCTAACTCTGACTTACCCGTCAGTTGTCATAGCATGGCGTGTACGTGTTGCGCATGCTCACTAAAATTATCTTGATTTGCAGTGGATGGTGGTGGTGCTTGCGTGCGGGAATTGATCACCCCGAATCGAATGTTTGTCCTCGTGTGTTCCAGTAACAGAGAGACTGCCAGGGCCGGGCTGGAGAGGTGTATCGTGGAGGCATCTGGAACTTTGAAGACTCGAGATCACACAGTTCTGAGGAGTCAGAGGAGCTTCATCTGTGCAAGTCTATACCACCGCACAGGTGACGTCGTTAGATAATTTATGGGCTGTTCACAGCCTCCGAGTTTAGCATAGCCTCCAACTGACCTGGCGTTTTTCAAACGAAAGAAAACAGATTCTTTAGTCTTTATCCCCGACGCATCAGGCACTACTCAAAAAACAAAAAGGCGGGGATGGGGGTGTGGGGAGATGCACAGCTGCTCTGGCGCATGACCCCTACACTAGTCCCCTTGCTAAGCTTTCTGATCCAGTTACCAGGCTTCAGCGGAACAGTCACTCCGATGATCAGCAGCTTTACGGAAATCTGTCGAAGGCTGTTACACTAACGAGCCCATCGTTTTGCCCCCAGCACCCCACCGCTACACTCAGCAGGCAGGCCGCACTTTATGCGTTGCCCACTCCCTGCGCCCATTTGGAAACGCTTTCATTTGTTTTTGACTTCCTTCTAGCCCAGTTTTGTTTACTGGCAGCCCCTTAACCATCATCGACTCCAGTCAGACTAAACTCTTGAGTAAAAAGGGAAGGAACTCATGACGAGACTGTAAGTGTTGCGCTCGTCTGTACGTTACTGGCTGACGCTGTTTGCACGTTAGAGTATAGAAAACCCTAAAACGCGAGTGTTCGAGGAGGGAAGAAAAATAGAATGAGCGGATCAAAAACGTGTTCTTTCCTCGGGACGTGACGACGTGCAAACTTCCAGTAAAGACCTCGCAGCCGGTGTAGTCGGGAAGGCCATCTCTGGATGGTGCAAAATCTGTCGTCGGAATCACGCTGTGCATGCTGGGCGCATCCAAAGGGTCTCTGCGTCGTTAATTCCTCGTCATCCTTTTATCGTCGCTGTTGCAGTAATCAACGAACGGGTGGGGGTCGTCACTGGTGTAGTCATCAGCAGCAGAGCTGGCATCGATTCTGAGCGACGCCAGCTGAGGCAACCTCTGTATGGGCGCGTGTTCGTGTGCGAGTCTGTTTGTGGGTTAGTGTTGGTGTGTGTGCGTTTGCCCGTATGACCTTTTGGGGAAAAGTGCTTGTGTACTGTTGCTGAATGTATTGCTAATTATGTAGCTTGTTTGACCTGCACCACCTATAAAGATCGTTTCAACAGATCCGTAGACAAGTTGCGTAAATTCAGAGCTGAGTATCTTTCCATTAAAGTGCGGGGGAAAAAATCACAGAGACAAATGTCAGGAGCGAAAAATACACTTGAAAGTAAAGAAAAATGCCACGGAAAAAGTAAAGGGGAAAAGTTACAGGAGAAAGGAAATAACAGACAGCATTTACAAGACACAGCAGGATAGGGGTATAGTGCTTCACTTAGCTTGGTAAACATGGAGTTTTAAGGAAGTAAGGGTCCGGATGTTGAAACATAACGGCAAAACTCAAGATCCTATGGACGTACGTTCACATTTGCAACTGACGTTCACATTCATTCACAGCACACGTGCATACACAAACAAAAGCGCGCTTGGGCGCGTAGGCACACAGAAATGTACATATACACAAATATTCATTCCACACCCGCCTCAAAGAACTTATTCATTAACTTTGCTCACAACAAATAACTTAAGTCTTATCAGATTTTTTAACTCTCTCCGGCTGACTTAAAAAAATTATTAATGTTTACTTTGGCTGTAGTTTTCCCCTTTGTTGATCATCCCTGGGCTGAAATCACACAAACTTCACGTCGGTATACAGTCATCGTACGAACTTAATTCCTGGAGGGGGCAACAAGTGGGTGAGATGCAAATGGTCTCGCATGAAAAATCCAGACTGAAAGAAACCGCTTAGCGACATCACAG
Organism: Lanistes nyassanus; assembly: GCA_004794575.1. NCBI lineage: Eukaryota > Metazoa > Mollusca > Gastropoda > Architaenioglossa > Ampullariidae > Lanistes > Lanistes nyassanus. The sequence continues at coordinate 153,339 of SMGT01003167.1, forward strand.
AATTCTTGTGTGGACTACCAAAGAAAAAAACTCATCATTTATTGTGTGAAGCAGACTGAATTAAACTGTAATAGGTCTTTAAAATTAAACACGTGGAAAGTATTGGATTAAAAACATATTAATATCAAAACAGACACGCACAACCAAAAACTCACATACGCGCACACCTATAAACACGAACGTACACGCGTACACACACCCAAAACACACACACATACACACACACACACACACACACACACAAATGCGCCCACACGTGTGAGCTTGCACTTATGAGAGAGAAACTGTTAAAAGACAAACGGGTGGTAGGGGAGAGAAATAGACAGACGGAAAGAAAGGAGAGAGAGTGAGAAAGAGAGAGAGTGAGTGCGAGAGTGAGAGAGAGAAAAAGAGAGAGAGCGAGAAAGAGAAAGGGAGTGAGTGAGGGAGAGTGAGAGAGAGTGAAAGAGAGTGAGAGAGAGAGTAAGAAAGAGAGAGGGAGAAAGAGAGAGGGAGTGAGTGAGTGAGGGAGAGTGCGAGTGAGAGAGAGCGAGAGAGGGTGAGAGAGTGAGAGGGAGGGAGTGCATGGAGAGCTCAGTCTTGTAGCAAAAAGCGTTTCTGCAGACCACGCAAACGACAGCCATCTGCTAAATGACTGCAACACAGACTGACTACAAATAAACAAACTTTATTTACGTGACTTGTGGGAGGCACTGGAGCCTGGCTCGTAGCGACATGGTTGTGGGAAAGAACAAAGAAAACATTTCTCCCCTCACTCTCCCAACACGTGTAATACGCGGCGGTAAAGAGATCCACGTTGTGCATGTCAACGTCTGCGTTAGCCATTTGTCATGCAGCCAGGTGTGCAATCCCCGCGACATCTGCATCTCCAGCAACAGCAAGTAACTAGCTACTGTGCGTGTGTGAGAGACAGAGAGAGAGAAAGAGATTGAGAGAGAGAGAAAAAAAGACTGCGCGCGCGCATGTGCATGTGCGTACGTGCGTGCGGAGCATGAAAAAGCGCAGAATAACTGGAGCCAATCAAAATACAGTATCACGTAAAATATGCTAATCTCGTAGGGTCACCACTGAAAACCTTGCAGTTTCCTGGAAGATCTTTACTGCCTATACCCCACCCCACCCCACCCCTCCCCCAAACCCCACCTATCCCCTACTCCTAGCCCCCGTCCTAACCCCACCCCTTCCCCTAAATCCCCCTCCTCTCGGAACATCCCCCTCTCCCTCCCTTCCCCCCGCCCCTGGAAAATATAGCTCGTCATTTGATTGGTTCCAGTAGTTCTGCGCTTTTACATGGTGTGCGTGCGTTTGTGTGTGTGTGTGTGTGTGTTGATATGAATCATTTGCCGCCAACAAGTAGGGACGATTAAGTTACACAAGCCCAACCTCCCATCCACTCACACCTCTCACTCAGCCCTCCCTCCCGCAAAGATGATGATGATGATGACGACGACGTTCCGAAATGCATTTTGGATGGAAGTACTTGTGTATACTGTCCACTGTGGTCTTTCAGAGCAAATGTTTCTACGTGTTGTCTCCATGATCACCCTTACACTACCGACTTTAGAAGGGCGACACCGGGTGGAACCAAACCATTGTATTACTTAATCCCTTCATACGACTCGAGCCCCACCCTTCTAAAACCTCGCCAAAGAGTCCCACAACTCAGTAATACTCAGTGAAATATGATTATTATTCAGTAATACACATTGAAATATGATTATTATTTACATACGGATGAGTAAGTTGGGCCGTTGTTGCGGTATGCCCTCCGCGTCCTGGCGTTGTTTACTTATTAAGCTTAGCTAGGTGAGCACCTCTATTATCAGACAAATCTCCTCCCATCACCTGTTGCGCGCGCACACACACACACACGCACACACACACACACAAAACAACAACAACAACAACAACAAAGCGCACATGCCTTGCTCAAGAGCCATTACGTATTATGGTCACTTGCGGAAAATGCACAATGCTTATCACGCTCATGTTGACAGTTCGCACAACAGTGTGGGATAGAAGGGGCCTTTATTTAACCTGGATTTAGCACCTCTAGCCACTGGCCATGGCGTGAAACCTCTTTCAGAGCAGTTTAGTCAAATCAACACCCGTCCTCGCCCTGCGCATTCACACCTGCGGTCTCCAGTTACCCAGTCAAACTGGACCCCTGTTGAGGAGGTAACCTTAGCTAGGCTTTGGGAGGGCGAGCGAGACCTCTTGGGGTGCAACTGCTAGGTCTGCCTGACCTTGTTGTTAGATAATCAGCCAAGGCAGAAGCTCAAACATAGAGATTTAATACACAGTATGAAATAAAATTATTAGTAAACGAATTACAAGACCTGTGATGTAAATTATTAGTCCTACTGGGAGAAAACCGTCACAACTACAAGGAAGTGAATGTGAATTGTATATTTTTTCCTCCTCACTTCAAAAACGACAGCACATAGAGACTTGAAGCCGTTTTACACCGCATTCTTGCTAAAGCATGCAAGAGTAGAGATCAGAAAAGAAATTTCAAAGAAATTTAGATCCTGCCAAAAAACAGCTCACATTTTTTTCAGTAAGAACAAAATAAATTCTACACTTTTCTGGAAGTACACTAAACATATAAACACTTAGCGAACACTTACCTGGAACTATGGTAACTACCGTTTCCTTTGAGCATAGTTACAAGCATAACGCAACAAATAGAAAACGAGGCGCATTTACTGCCACGAAGAGACAACGACAAAAGAACTGCGATGATTGTGTAGACAATTTTGAAAGGGATATATGCTTGGAGGAAAGTCGTGGATAAATACGTGGAGAGGAGATGTAGTGGGACGTGGTCGCTGCAAGAGAAATGCAGGCAGAATTGCAGCCAAGACTGGGCCTGCTGAAATTCCTAGGAGAGCAGCGCTCGCCCAATGCAGCGATCCCAGCGAAAACACGGTGCTGACGACAGGAACAGCGCAGGAAAGCAAAAGGTTGAAATAGTCATCAGTTATCATTCTGCATGGGAGGAGAAGGGGAGGGGTTACCAGGCACGTCCCGACCGCTCACAGCCTCACTCAAGCCTCTCTCCGTGTGCGAACACGGGTTGGAGTGGATGTCCATTCTGCGGCTGACACTGATCTATGCCGCCTACGCTGAGTGCTGAAAGCGAAATTATCCGCTAACGACATCAAACATTTTGAAATAAACTTCCCAAAGCGCTCTCTGGTGGAGATGGGGATGGGGGAAGTTTGGTGAGGGAGGCAGAGACAGAGGGAGACAGCGACGTAATCAGCGCACAGAGCCGTTTGGCGAAACCATGGTGATTCACAGCTTCCGGGACTCTTTTGTGGCTGCGGTGCTTGTCGGCTGTGCTGAGGCGGGCGATGGGCGGCGGATTTCATGAGCGCTCACGTCGCCACCCCTGGACGGCCATGAAACCTTTCAGGCCACCCCCCTACAAAAACCTCCCTCGGACTGGCGCACAAAAGGCCGCGGAGTGGGTCGGGCACGGTAGCGCCGTCATGAGCGAGCCCGAGCAGCTCACGAGTTGTCTCTCCGGTCCCCCTGCTAAAGCTCTCTCTCGTGGGAGGCCAAAAAGGCTCAAACGAGCGTGTAATAATGATTAATCTTCTACCTCTCCGCGATTACTCCGCGGCCTCATCTCACGGCCCCTGCCGCAGGGGAAATTAATTCTTAATTCGATTGCAACAAATTTCAAGGCTCGATCGCAAGGTGGGACGAATGTGATGAGGCGGGCCGAGTTGGGGGAAAAAATTAAGCCCATCAGCAGACATCAACTGACATCCGGGCCCTGCCCTAACAACGTCACCAACGCCCAGCGGTCGCTTCCTTGTCACCACGAACTTGGTTGTACTCACTCAAGCGCTCGCTCTGCTTTCGGCTACAGACTGCTGGGTGCCCGGATGTGGACAACAGAAAGATGAGCTCTGTTATCTTAATATGAAGGGAAAATATTTTGTGTCACATTATTGACGCTATTTCAAAATTTGTTCGACGACAAGGAGGGATAGAAATCGACGGAACCTTATTTGTTGCTGCTGCTGCTGGTGCTGCTGCTGCTGATGATGATGATGGAAAACCATTTTCCTCTTATTACATAGAAAGAAATGAAAAAGAAAGCACAAATATATGCTGAATATAACAACGGTAATAGGATGAAAAACAGGAATAAGATGCACATTATCCAAGACACATGCACAAGACATTTGATAAAAGTCTGGTTAGTGATGTACATTAAATATAAATGTAGGAGGAAGTTCATTATGTATGGAAACGTGAAAGGTAATACCGACGTATTCTGTCCATTCCACAATGTAAGCTAATATTAGGGACAGACTGATTGCTATTTATATCGTTTGTTAAAAGCTTTACCTTTGCAACAGCGAAACGGTAAATAGCGACTACATGGTAAAGAACGCAATTATAAGACTATGATAGTCGATCCTTTGGCTTCCACCAAATGCGATTTTGAGGCACGTCTGACAAAAGACCGGCATGTAAGTGGACGGACAGGCAAGAACTGGGGGCCTTGCCAAGAAGGTTATAGAGACATCGACCATGGGCTGAACAGAGTAAGACAGTCACCAAATCGTGTCAGAAAGCATGAAAGGAAAGTGTGCCTGGCACGCCTTGTGTCGGAAACGAGGTATACATTTTTTTGGGGTGGGGGGGTGTGTGCCTGTTTTATCGTTTATCTTTACGAGGATTGTTTGTTTGTTCGTTTGTTTGTTTTTGTTTATACGTCGTGGAAATAATTGTCGTACTTCGTAAAAGTTGTCAGACAATTCAATCTGCCTGATCACAGTCAAAAATTATAGTACGCTGGCTGATTGATAAATTGATCGACCGACCGACCAGCCATGTGTAGCAAGAAGAACGCAATGAAAATTGTTTGATACAGGCTAAAAGGTAATGAGACAAAATAAGGAATGACATGGGGGAAAGGGGACTACAAAGAAGAAGGGAGCAAAAGAAAAGGGGGAGAGGTACAGAAGAGCTCTAAAGAATGGTTTCAATATCTAAAATGCTCGAGTACATGACTGAGTATTTGTCAATCTCCTAAGGGGCTTCTCGCTGGCAGTGTCAACCCAGAACTACCAGCACAAACCAATTTATCATGCGCGGAGCTGGGCAAGAAAGTAGCCATGCTATGTATCCACAAAGACATGGGTCATCTGGCTAATGGCAGCACATAGTCTTTAGAAACTCTGAGTACTGCCTCTAAGAAAAGAGCTGGAGAGATACAAGTTTGCTTCTTTCAGGCAATCTATTTACTGATAAGCATCATGAAGATTAAATAGTGTCTGTAGTGGCATTTAAGTATTATGAGGCTAATAGTAACTGTAAAACAACAGCAGCACCAACAATGAGCTGTAGTTACAGTTTTTGCTGTTATTGTTGTTGTTGTTGTTAATGCTGTTGTTTGCCATTCGGACTAATCAGCCAACTGCATAATCTTCAAGTTTGTGCTATGGATGAAGACTGATCTGCAGAGCTGGGTTGTTGCATAAACACTTCTCCTTTCCAAACGTAAAAGTGGGCGTGAAATACACAGGTGGAACAGGTTGCAAGGTCACGTTGATGACCAATTTAGTCAGTAGGAACACTTGTGCAACACAGCTCCGAAGACGAGTATCGACACAAATAATGCGCGGGATAGTGCTTTTACAACCTCGCTGTACCCATCACTTTGCTCCTCAAAATTGTGCCGGGTTTGGCTGTATAATCTACATCAAATTTCGATAGCACGAAATAACTAATTTAAATATTCATATATTATATTTGTTTTGTATAAGCGTTCGTGTAGCTTTAGATCTATGACCCTGTCACCACCGGATAAAGTTATCATCCCGTCTGGGGGGGGGGGGGGAA
>SMGT01003167.1:159481-171683 GCA_004794575.1 Lanistes nyassanus
TAAAAATATTATCACTTCTATCAAGAACTATCTTAAAATATTAATAAATAAATTTATTCATATATATTAAAATATATTAATGCATTAAAATATATTTAAAATTAAATGTATTATTGTATAAAAATTTAACTTCTATGCAATAAGGATAATACAAACTATACTCAACAGTGATATGCTGTGAGGTGCCTTTAATAAATTGTTGGTGAATTCTTTCCATAATAGGAGGATGGAACGTCAAATGTCATTGAGCAGTCCCCGTGGAGTGTGTTTTAACTTAAATACATGCACATATGTTGTTCTAAATCGCCTAACGATGTGCATATAGTACAAAAAAGAGGCGCGATGAAATTTTTTCCTCCCGTATCCGCGTTCATGTGTTTCTGAATATTAATAATTAGTGCAGTCAGTCTTATGATCATCATCTAAATGCCGAGTTTTTGGTTGCAGACGTCATTGTTCAGTTGCTTTGAAGGTGAAGGACGTAACTGCGCGCATGCGCACTGCGATAGCTGGCGGCTTCCAGTGCGGGAAGACCCGAAAGCTAACAATAGACTCCCACTTAGCTATCCGCTCTGTGTTCCTCTGTTCCACCGGTCGCCCACATCATAGGCAACAGACAGCTAATCCCGTCATATGGTTTACGCCCACGTAAGTTTATTCTGCGCCCATCGATTGCAGCCCAGGGCACGGAATTTTTCCTGTTCTTGTGACTGCTGTGCTCGAAGAGGCCCTAGCGGCAGTCGAGCGAACTACCCGTAGCGCACAGGAAACTGGGGTGTGAAGGATGGAACTGCCTGAAGTCACAGTCAGCTTGAAATAGCCAAGAAGACTGGGGATAGGGTGCCCATCACATCCCCGTCTTGCGCACACAGGCACTGTCAGGCCGACGAATCAGACCTCTTTAAATGGATGATTTATTGGGCAAATTTAAGATTATTAATTGCTCTCACCACCTGATTGAAATTAATCGGAAACTATTCAAGGGCTAGGCCAGCACTCCTCTCCAAACCTGATTAGGTTGTGTTCGCTGCAAGCCGCCGAGTCCCGATGGGCTCCGGGATCTTTCACTGTCGCGTCTCCAGGGCCACCGCGTTAAAAGGTCCGGGCTTCCTTAAAGACTCCTGCAGAAGAAAGACGACTGCGCCCCTGCCAATAGATCCCTGTCCTGGGTACAGTTTGACCAACCAATTCGACAACGCCAAAAGCTTTCCCTGGGGCTTGGAGCCATTGTGCGAGGCTGGCAGTGAAATGCATAGTGGTGTAAATTTTTGTGAGTCTCATGAGAAAGTAAGGACACACGCACAGCTCGTTAGCAGTTGCACGAGTGTCTGTCTCTCTCTCCCCTCAGAAGCACTGCGACACGGAAAGGCTGTTTTAAGCCAGGCAAAATCATCTGACAGAAAGCTCCCTTCACCACCACCAAACAAAAAAGAGTCACCAATAATAATGTGATAATATGTGAAATTCTTATCAGTCTTTTCCAACAGGCGCAAACAGTCGTGACTTTATTTTCAGCTCTAGCATCTTCTTCCTAAATAATGAGGATTTTTTTAAAAATAGAATGATGAACATTTCTCAAGATTATTTCCATTTATTGATCACTAGACCCTTATGGCGCCATTTTCCCACAGAAAAATCCAGGCGAACTTAAAAATTTCTTATCAGTTTCTGACGCGGACATTGGGTTTGAAGCCACGCTTGTTAAAAGGAATATAATAAATAAATAAATAAATAAATAAACAGGCATCGCTATTATGTTTGGTTACGTGCACATCCTGCCAAATGCCTTACTTATTCGTCGTTAAACAAGTTATAAGTCCTTACATATTTTTTCTCAGAAAATGTGCCTGTACACTTTGTCTAGATTAATATAATTGGTGTGATCTGGGACAATAATGAATGCACCTCCATGAAAAATAGTGACATCTTCATGAGCAATAGTAACTTCACTCCCGTGGACAACAGTAAATTCACTTCCATGGACCCTTGACAGATAATACTGAATGCTCACCTTCATTGATAATAACAGATACAAGACCAAATAATCCGCTCGTGACTTTGGGATAAAGAACACCCACAGCCGTAGTCAACATGTCGGTTGTGAGCAGACTTTCTGCTGCAATAGTGCACAATGTGGCAGCAGCTGTGGCGCTGAGAGGCGGAGGAGTTTAAAGGTAGTCTGTAAGCCTGTGACTAAACACAGGCCTGCTATAGGTTAGTATGTAGCTAAAGACAGAAAACAATTCTATTATATCGGTTTAGAATTGCACCGCGTGTGTTCATTATCAGAAGGCAGATTACAAAACAAATGGCGGGTGGCGGAGGTGTACTAAACACATAGACAATCCTTCGACAAGCATAGTGCCATGAAAATACCACAGGCACCAGATGATGTCAAATTTGTAACTCATTTACTGAGCGATATAGGAGGATTTTTTGAAAGGGAGGAAATGGTCTGTAGGAGTGTAGCACTACACGCACACACCCAGAAGCGCAGTGGGCACCTTATCATATACACGTGTGTGCCTGTTTCATGTACGCCCGTTCATGTGTGTCTACAAATTTGGATGCCAGCCACTGAGGAAATCGACCAATACGTCATTGGTTGACTAAAATAACAAAGCAACTCATAGTCAGCCAAGCCAGTTGATGTTTTGTCACGGACAGAGGCATCCTAAATTTAGTATGTCTATGTCACGGAAAGATGATAAGGAAGCTGCATCAAAGGCTTTATGTGCATGGATCTGCGGACGTGCGGGAGTGGACCTGTAAATGCGACCTGAAGTGGAAAAAGCACGTTCACATCATTTGCGTTAGTTCGGGTTTGGTTTATTTTGATCTGTTTGACTTGGAGGCAGAATTATTTAAAATATGTTTACACGACAGCTCAAGTACATTTTCAAGTACCTTTGTTAGTCCACTACAGGACACCCACCCTCCCAATCTAAAGAAATAGTTTTTTTTTATTGTGTCTATTCGCGAACCCTCTAAAGTATCCATAACGTGTGTGTATCGGGGTGGTTCGCGAAACACAAGCGCATCCGACTATGGCTACATTGTCGCACTCCGGGCAAGTAAGGAGCAGTGGCCACGTCATTTTAAGCATGACGCAGCACCGTAATACTATCGTGCCTGGTAAGTCGCTGAATCACTGAGCTGTACAGTAAATCTTCCATTGCAAATATTCCGGGAAGAACCTTACAAACTACTCCAGTGCATGTCATGGGGGCAGAGGTTTAGGGAAACAGCAACTGTGAGCTTTGTCTCAGGTGGTAAACTTGTCCTGTGTGCTGTTTTTGTTCTCCATGGAAGAAGTTGTCGCTGTATCACGCACACGGCCGATAGCCGCAAGTGAGCGATGGCATGCCCCCACTGCAAACTTTCCCCAGTGTCTGCCCCTGTGACACACTGCATGGCCCTCGTTTTACCCAGCACCCAGCAGCCTGGACTGGCCCAAAGATGAAATTAATCTCGCTCACTCGAGACAATAGGGTGATGTGCAGCGGTGTCATGGCATGTCGGGGCCGCACGCCAAGCCTGTTGCCCGGTGACTCGAGGGCAAAGTTTAAAAAAAACCGAGACTGTCACTATTGGACTGTTGTTCAGCTAACCCTGGGACGTCATGGTAACAGAGAGGCGATAACATGAGGATGTTTGCTCTGAGCGCTGGCATCTTGTGAAAATCTCGTCCTGCATACGACGTTATGATCTCACCACGAGCACCGCTGTGATCACGACCGTAATCTCTGGAGGTGGACAGGAAGTCGCTCCTGATTGTCGACCTTGAGTGAGTGAGTGAGTGAGTGAGTGAGTGAGTGAGTGAGTGAGTGAGTGAGTGAGTGAGTGAGTGAGTGAGTGAGTGAGTGAGTGAGTGAGTGAGTGAGTGAGTGAGTGAGTTTGGGTTTATGAGTGAGCGTACTCAGGTTCATTTCCTTTTAGACTACGCGTATGCAAAGTCAGTTTGGCATGTGTCGAAACAACTAAATAAATTTATTTACCACTCATTTCTATTGCTCGAGTTATAAATGCTAAAAATAGATTTTATGTATCCTGTCTCTCTCGTTTCCCTCTTTCTCGCCCACATCATATCCGCGCATGCACCACTGCAAGATCAAGACGAAAACTTCCTCACATACACTTCACACAGACACAGATTTGGATGAAACCGTATGATTTTATTCCCATTCTGTATTCGCATACAAACTTCAAACGGCAAAGAAATGTACATATATTATCCAAACATCTATTTCTCGCACCGATGTCCCTCTCCAATACAAATCTTCGCCTGTCCTCAGCAAAGCTCGGCCATGACTGATGACACTCATCTATTTTACTTCCAGAAGACTTTGTGGGGATTCCCCTCGTCTAGACTTCAGGGGTACATGAAACATGCATTTTTGGACACAACAATCTGTTCAGTCTGCATTGTCCCTACCTAATGCACAGAAATGATTTTCACAGAGGCAGATATTTGTTTGTTTGATTGCTTTGATTGCTTGCTTGTTTGCTTGTTTTTTCTTTGTTTGTATATTAAAAGATCCTAGCTTACAAAATTGAGCGGTAGGCCGAGAGAAATTTCTACCGGTCAAATCCATATTTTTCACATTTTGCCATTAAAAAGACTTCACTGATTTTCGTGATCCCTAACTGCCAAACATATCCATTCTGGTAATTCGTAGGATACTGAAAGCTTAACTCAATGAGACAATATATTTACGATGGGACTAAGATTGTCAAAATTTGTTAGTGCAGCATATAATATCAACAAAACAGAAGCAAGAAGGGGAAATGAGAAAAAGAATAAAGAAAGAAGCTTCAGCAGGCGTTTCAAACAGAACTCAGTATGAAATATAACTGTGCCTGATATCGTCAGTTTGCATTTCAAAAAGCACCTTCAACAAATACGAACAAAAATTCGATATTACTGAGTACAATTTCTTTGTGTCGTGGAAACATGAGTAGTTTTATTTGGTTTTATTTGTTGGCCTCAAAGGCCTTTGATTAAACACTATGAGGAGGTTTCGCTAAAAGCTAAACTAGAATTTTCCTCAATCAAGAATGATCACCTGAGCGAAGTCCAACGCCAAGAGCGAAGTTTGTCGAATAAACTACAAGTTCTCTCTGTTTGAGCGCTTGTTGATGGTTATATACGGTACCGAAAACCGAACCTAAACCCATACTATACAGTACCTGAAAACTTCCATACGTCACTACGGCCCTTATGAAGTCCTGTCGATTTCAGTAATCAAGCTGTTGGAAGTTAAACATGCACACATAATATGTGTGCACGCAAATCAGTACAGTGTATCATTTGGATTATCGGAAATCAGACTTAGATTAAATGAACATTGCATAAGAAACTGCCTGGCCATAACTTTTTATGCCAAGCACAGCGTACGCCTTATTATTATGCCATGAACACACCTAAAGGCCTTAAAAATAAGTGATATCGTCACGAGGAACTGAGCATTCGTGCTACGTTTTTTGACTTAATTTAAAAATCACACTGGAAATAAATCCCCGTGGTATTAAACTACAGCTTAATCACAAGAGAAGGCAGAATATTAAATAAGATTATTAAATAGAACTACTTAGTGGACGATTGTAATCACATTTGAACGACGAACAGGAAAAAAACTCTTTTTGTAGTCTTTAGAGTTGCACGAGGATTTAAGTATTAATTTATCACATTTATTTTTATATTTGACACGTGATTTTTTTATATTGCTGAACTCCAAAATTTATTCGGCAACAGATTTCTCAATTAAGTCTCACAGTAATAATTTTAAACTTTTCAAGGGCATTGCGACTCGTCGGTATAAGTACTATTGCAAAAGACACACACAAAGAAAAACGCAACAAAATAAGGCTAGGCGGCCCCTTAGTCCTTAGTGTCAAATTTTTTTGGCTTGGGACAGGATTGAGCCTAAGCCCGCAAATTTTCATTACTGCATTCTTGTGTTCTTTAGCAAACATGCAATGTTAGGAAAGAATCATTATGTTTTTCAAACATTTTATTCCGAGATGACGCAGAACTGGCTTTTTGATTTATTGTGATTATTTCGTCCGGCAGATAATTTCTGGCATGTTGATCAGCACAAAAGTCAGCGCGTTGCATGATATTTATTTTGACCAGCAGATTATTTCTGGCACGTTGATCAGCATGAAGGTCGGAGCGTTACATGATTTTTAACACGCCGGTATTTTCCTATTTGATTTACCCACACTCACAGAAAAGCGACAAGAAGCCATTTGCAACAGCAGACTGGGGGTAAAGAAGATGGAGCTGTCAGAAAGCTTCGCTTTTCTAATGGATTAGGCATCGTCGGTGGGAACATCGCGCGTATTATCTCCCGCTGCATCTTTTGGACCAACGATGGTCGCGTTGCAACGGCACGGAAATAAGGTGGGCCAAATTCCCAAGCCATTGTCGACGGAGTGCTTTCATTTTCTTCAAACCATCCCGAACAGACACAAACCCAAAACGGGTATGGAAAAATAAAATAAATAGTTTAGTAGTGGAAAGATTTAGTTTTAATGGTTTTTGAATTTGTGTTCACGGCTTAAAAAAATATTATATTCCGTAAAACCTGCTCTAGTGCTTAGCTGTTCCTGTGTCCATGGTGAACTCGGGTACCTGGAAGTACCTGAAGTCTCATACCCTTTCCAGAATCCACCTGGCTCAACTGGAGTCGTCAGCTCTGTTTGGGGTAGCCTGCCAACAGAGATAAGAGCCTGGTAACCACCCGGTACCCGCCGACCGCGCTGGCCAAGGTGGTTGCCCGGAAATAGCCGGGTCGCCTCCCCTGACAATGTTATCAGCTAGGCGGAGGCTGCCGGTCTGTGCAAAGGGCGGGCAACTCCATTGCGTCCGATTCATAGAAAGCAAACAGAAGCAATAAAGGCTGTAGTTTAATAATCTCCGAGATATACAGCATGCTCCCGGGGCTGTGACAAAGGTCGTGGCCTGAGCATGCTGATAGAGGACCAAGGCGCTCTGCTTCCCTCTCGCTTCCGTCAGAAAAATAATGACCAGGGCTGCGACACGACAGACTTGCCCTCTCAGTCCTGACTACCTATCTGCGGTTGCAGCATGCGTACAACCCACGTGTGGTTCGAGCGCAGCTCAGCGGCTGACTAACTTGCTTCTAAGCCGAACTGGAACTTGCCCACTTATTTCAAATTCGGTCTGAAGCAACCGCAGGATTGGATGCAAGGCCCCGGCCTCAGAACGGAGGGTAGGGTAGTGTTGAAATACTGCACTAATACAGCTTCAGAAATTATTAAAGATTATTGCCCTAACCCGAAGTCATTTTCTGTCCCTGTTCCCATTCCTTTTTCGTGAAAGACTGTCAGGAAAATGTATCTTTCTGCTTCATCCTACTTTTGACTGTTGATACGCTGGCAAGTTCCCGAAGAGTTTTCTTGTGTCTTAGACAATTACCTGTTTCCTGTCTTTCTGGCTGTGGAGTCTTTATGGAAACCCTTCTGATGAACCTCGTCTTTCTAAAGATTACCCTGGAGACTAATGGACACATCCTAGGTAATCCCAACCCATCGAGTTTAGTCAAGCATTGTGGTTAATACTATCACACATATTCACATTTGTGTAGTTGAGATGGCGAGAGCAATCGCATTGTGAACTTTAACAATAGACCGTCTGCTTTGTGAAGAACAACGAGGTAAAGAGGCTAGAATATTATATCGATTGGAATTGAATTGAACACTTATAGAAACTAACAGAGGGAAGCAACGAAGGAAGAAGGAAAGTGAACAAAAGCACAACGCCGTCATGTAATGACGTCAATGGAAGACCCGATGGGAGAGCGCATGATGAGAAAAGGAATGAGATTCAGATATGGACCAAACGCTGGTTCCTTGTCTTGGTAAACAGAACGCGAGCAGCACTAGTCCGTCAATAAACGAACTAAATATCTGCTTCAAAAACTCGACAGAAATGTTGTCATTTCGGGACAAGACGAGTCTTGAAATGACCGGGTTGAAAATAGACATTATCATATCTTTGCACATGTAAACGTTTTGGATTTATCCTCTTTTGTATCATTGCTATAAATTCCTGCACCTTCTCCAGTTCATCTTACTACAGAAATAATATCTGAGGTATAGTTTCCGCCTGTATGTTACGATGGAAGAAATTAGGGTGTATGCAGCCTGTGGATACAAGCCTTTTAGTGGTAGTCTATAATTTTGAGAGTCATGATTACTATGGCATAATTATAGACTACCACTAAAAGGCTTGTATCTCTACCACACACTTTCCCTCGAGTCGCCATCTGAATGAAGCGACTTGCCCATTTCAAGAGGACTACGGAGACGAAAGTTATCACTAATTATTTATTCTTCAGCCCGTTCTTTAAGTTTTGAAAATGCTCGACAAAATTCGCTGCTGATAGGTTTGCGCCAAAGTAAAGGGAAAAATAACAGGGGCTGTTGCCAGTGAATCTTGCTGGCACAACCTTGAATGGGAGAAAATTGTCTTGTGATTAGGCACAGCTACACATTTTCCCCCTCTTCATCGTAAACCTTTGTATTTGACGGGAAACTTCTTAAAATTTCTTAGGGATATTTTTCTTTAACTTCAGCGTTTCAAGGAATGAAGTAGTCAATAATGGATGCACGCAGCTACATTTCTCTAACAGAGACGCGTCCACAGAGAAACAAAACGAGGAAAAAAAATGTGTGCCGATTCCTAACGTTTGCCGAAATGATCAGCCCTCGGAAAGGACGACTTGAAGTGAAAAAAAGGATGTGTAAATAAACAGTCATATAAATAATTGTTTTCCCTGTTTAGACAAAGGTTTGCATTTAACAGTTTAAGTGACACTTGAGACAAATTTAATAATTATCCCAATTTTTTCTGTCTTTAGGAATAAATTTAAGAAAAAAGTGTCTTCAAATGTTTCCCATATTGTGACAGGATCTAATGATGGCTTCTGTAAGAAGGAAAGAAAGAAAGAAAGAAAGAAAGAAAGAAAGAAAGAAAGAAAGAAAGAAAGAAAGAAAGAATAAAATAGGATAAAAATAATGAAAACGAAAAGCCGAAAAATGAGAAATGAAAGCAAAACGATGAACGTAAACTTGAAAAGGAATGAGTCTGAGCCATGTCGTCTGACAAACGGGCGTATGCCACACTCTGATAACGTCACCGTCTGAAACTTTGCAATGCCAGCAGCCCGATGGGTATGAACGTGTCAGAACAGTTGTGAAGCTGTCGGATGTGAGACGAACGTGTCAGAACAGTTGTGAAGCTGTAGGATGTGAGATGAATTGTCAGAACAGTTGTTAAGCTGTCGGATGTGAAATGCAGTTCTGTCTTAGAGAGTTCAGCTGCTGGCTGATAAACGTGTCAAGCATAACGCAACGACCTCTGGCGTCTTTCTAAGCGTACCGAACTTCCGGCCAGCGCGACAGCTACGGGAGCATGGATTCTGAGCTTTCCCAGCTCTCCAGAGTCGCACTGCCGGCTGTGCTGAGGTAGAAGCGAGACTGTAGCTCTCAGATTTCAAAGGAAACCAGTTTGAAATGCATCGTGAAGAAAGCTCATGACTTGAATGAATTAAAAACAAAGCCTGCCATCTCCACTGAAGTTGAGAAGCGAATACCAGCTTTACAAAAGTTCTGGGCGCCTACTCGCGCCCCCAGCATTGTCCTATTATAGGCATATGAATGCATGCTGTGTTAACACAACAAACGCAACTGAACAACAACAACAACAACAACAACAAATTTATATCATTATGTACCTCCTTACCTGTTTTCAGGCCAGACTGACTAATGAGACATTGTTTTCAAACGAAGACATTTCCAGAAACAAAGGGTGACGTCAAAAAATAAATCACAGAGCTTCCCTCAGCTAGTCAGACAAAAATGTGTAAATGTTATACGGGCTGTTTTCCGAAAAGAAATGCAAATCTGTCCTAAGCGAACACCATGCAGTCATGCAGCGACGTAAAGCAGACGAGAGTCCAGTGTCCTGATCTCTGTGCAATCAAAAGAACCTTTATGGCAGTTCATTTGCAACGTTTTAAAACATAGGGCATCTGCAGATGAAGCCCAGACGTCGGTTCTCTGTTTTGTCCATGAAGTGAACAATTCTGGCGTTTACTGGGGGATGGGGAGGTCAGTGGCGGGCGTCTTCCTTCATCCACAGGAGTACTCTGAACCTGTGCACGTTACGGCGACCTGTTAGACAAGATGTCCTATTATACCTGATGCGTAGCAGAAACGAAGCCAGAAGCACACACACAGAGAGACACCCCTTTTCCCTCAAACAAACCCGCGACAAGGTTGGGGAATAGGTGGGAGTAGGGGAGAGACGTCTATGTTTCCGCTCTTTGGCACTAATCAAGCACGTGCTAAGAGCCCCACTTCCGGTGAACATGCGCAGCACGGTGTTCTCGAGCACCTCCCGTGTCACGTGTCGGCAAGTTCTCGTGTCTGCATAATCAGTAGTTCACCAGCGGCAGCGCAGCTACAGTCCGGCCACGTTTTTTTTTTAAAATCCACTGGCTGCCGAGGAGATGGAGTGAAACAATAACTGTACACAGCCAGACGTGGGACGCTGTCCGTTGCGCGTTTTCACAAGTCGGGGTTGCCGAGGAAACTGCAGTCAGCCTTGCAGCCGTCGCTGGTGTTGTCGTCGTCGAGGTCCGAGGTGCTCTCCATGTCCTCCACCTGCTCCTGCTTCTTCTTGGCCGTCGCCATCTCCGCCGCGTGTTTCTTCCGCCACTTGGTGCGGCGGTTCTGGAACCAGACCTGCAGCACAGACACGCGCAGCTGGTTACAGTCATGTTACTAGTCACGCAGGAAAACATACAAACATTCACAAACAAAACAAACAAAAAACAAATACAAAACAAAGATATATACAAACTTACATGAAATCAAAACAAGGTGGAAACAATTAAAGAAACGACAAAAACAAACACAAAATACAAACCAAGTAACAAACGAAAGAATGAAAGAAACAACAAATCAATGAAAGAAAGAAAGAAAAATGCATAAAAAGTAAACGTCAAAACAATAAAAAGAAATATGCAAATATAAATGAACAAACAAGCAAACAAAAGCAAAAATTAAGAAACAATAAAGAAAACACAAAACAAAAAGAAAGAAAGAAGAAAAAAGATAAAGACAACAAACGATAGGAAGAAGGAAGGATGCCATGACAGAGAGGAAAGGGAAGTGAGGAAGAAAGGAATGATCGTGATGATGTAAGTGACGCGAAAGAAGAAAAACACCACCAGTGTCAAGCGCCTGTGCTTTAGAGTAGCTTATTTTCAAAACCCAGACATCAAACTGCGCAGTGTGGCCACCTTCGTATCTTCACTGGACAAGACTATCCGCACGCGGACCTTGCTTGACTGCCACGATTTAACATGGCGACAGTCCGTCAAGCTTTTGATATTAGGTACAGCATGTCCCTGATGAAACTGTCTGCGTGTTAAGACACCAAAACGCATGTCTGATACACGTTACGACAGCAATGCATCGGCTATGTAGGCCTAGTGCCGTTGCGTACAAACGATATATTCTGCAAGAGGTTGAGGGCACCGCGTTTCCTTGAAGCTGGAAATAACAGATAACTTCGACTCTCAACCCAACAAGACGCACGTACGTTGGGCCTACCATTAAAATATTGGATCGTAAACTTAAGGAGCAGCCTCAGACGCGATCCGAGCTCTTGGCTGTTGATCTAACAGGGCTGACCTTTCACCTGTTAGTCACTCGTCACACGTCAGGCTTTCGTCATAAAGCACGTGTTGCGTCCAGTTTAGTACGTCATGAAACGCTGAGCAACACTGTCCCTGGTAGTAGCTCTGCTACGTGATCTCTGCTCCTATTCATGAACGTGGGTGCTCGGCATTTAGAATAAAAACCGTCAGACGGCGCCAAGAGCTGGGATTTGAATGATTCAGGACAACTCTTCACGTAAAAAGTCACCAGTATAGCAAGTAAGGGAGTTGGAGGGGGAGATTAGGGTGTTTGGCTCCCAGAAGTGGCATCGAAACGGTGACACGTCTGGAACCACAGGTACACATATCTTGAAGTGGCTGTTACCAAAGCACAGACTACAACGATCGCCCATCAGCTGTTCCCCCTCCCTTCAATACTCGCGTCTGGGTTGAGTAAAACACTCTAAACAGTGTTCGTTAAATGTCGTTATACTTGTATGCCGTTC
>SMGT01003167.1:184178-254665 GCA_004794575.1 Lanistes nyassanus
GGGGGGGGGGGGGGGGGGGTGAGATTGAGAGAAGCATCTTGTGGACGTTTTCTTTTATTCAGCATTAATTAACAATTACTTCTCCGTCAAGTCTGCTGACCTGAGTCCTTGGCACGTTTTCATGCCGCAGTATGTCTACAATAAACCCTCAATTAAAATGCCACGCTCATTTTGGACCAGCAAGTTCGTCGGCGCACTGCGCTCCCTCTTCATGGGACACTCTGAGACGAAACACAGCGTCACCAAAGAGTTTAAGATTTTTTTTCATGGAAACTACCTTTTTACTGGGTTATATTTTGTTCTTGAAGTAGGGCGCTGTACTGCAAATTGTGGGGAAAAAACCCATACACATATATATATATATCGCGTTCTACATAATGCACACATAAGCAATGCATCGCACTGCATAATTACTGATGCATAAAATCAACATTTTCAAATAATCATTTAAAAAAACTTAATTAGAAAGAACGCAAGACTAGTCTTTGTTGGCTCTGTAGCAGTCTCTGAAAGAAAGCTTCACAAGGCACATCACTCGGGTGAGTAAACGTATTAAATCCACGTGCGCTGTGATGCACTGTCTTCTATGCATCTCGCCTCGGACAACTCGCGCTTAAAACTCTGCATTCCTAAACTGTTAACTGAACATATGTGTGTCTTAAAGGTACTCCGACACATAGCAGTGACAGCAAAAACACATTGCAATCCTTCTATTAAAAAAATTTCGCAAAAATGCCTATACAACAAAGCGCAGTTTGTAAGACAGCAATAGATAACTGTTGCCAGTAGGCCTACTTCGTTTTAGGTCTCGCAGTACCTTTAATTCGATGAAACCGGTCGTGCATTGTAAAACGCACATTCGTGCGGTTATGAGAAGCTTTAAACTGCACCTGATTCATTGGTGCTTGCTCTGTTGTTAAGCTTAGAGCGATTGACCCTAACACTGTGCTTGTTGTTGTTGTTGTTGTGTCTGTGGTTGTGGTTGTTGTTCTCTTTTCTGTGTTGCTTTTGGAAGGGGAGAGGGGAGCAATGCTGTTAGATAGGAATTTTCTGAATGTGACGGACTTGTTAAGATCTCGCTGCAGTGAGGGAAGAGCTGCCAAAGGGAGGGAAGAGAGAAAAAGAAGTCAAACAACCCAGATTATACCTGAAATGTAAGACAAGTATCTGCTACTAGCCTAGAAAAACCCTCTTTAGAGGGTTGAAGGAAAAAAAACCCTGTCCGCCTGGTACCATACTGGACACAAAGATGGCGGACTTTGCAGTTCTTTTTCTTCGCCATAAACAATCAAATCTGTGCCACAAAACTGCCTGGTATCGGGTCTGTGTCAACACGTATCTCCTGATAGCAACTCTGTATCACAATACTACCCGGTGTCATTTCTCTGCCACAAAACGGCCTATCAGCTCTTTGTGACAATACCGTCTGTTAGATTTGTACTGCACGTACTGGTTGATACAGCTATGGCCTGCTGTCAGTACGCTATCACAGTATTGCCTATGGCTTTTTTTGAATTCCACATGAGTGGGAAAACTATTACGCACTCGTGTGGCAAGTTTCCCCTCAGAAAGTTTTTCTCTTGCCATGCTCCAACCTTTAGTCCTCCATTCTACAAAGAAAGCTCAAAATTCAATTTCTCTATTTCTCTTCCACCTATCACAGTAAAAAGGTTGTCTGGTGACCTACAGGTCGTAGGAGAGGGT
Source organism: Lanistes nyassanus (assembly GCA_004794575.1). NCBI lineage: Eukaryota > Metazoa > Mollusca > Gastropoda > Architaenioglossa > Ampullariidae > Lanistes > Lanistes nyassanus. The sequence goes on from SMGT01003167.1 coordinate 185,883, forward strand.
CGTATATGAGACCCCCACTTTTCTGTCGGCCAGCATCGTGAGGGTAATCCCCACCGCCTCTCTCTCGCTGCCTGACCTTCCCTGACCCAGAGGGGTCACGTACCCAAACACAGCTGGGTGAACGGAGGGGGAGGTGAGGTGTGCTACGGCTTACGGGTATCGAACTAATGACTTCGGGTTCGGGGGTATGCGCTCCATCCACTTCCCCTATCATACTACACTTGAAGAAATCGTTCATTACGTCATTAACGATCACGCGGCATCAAATTGTTTGACCTTCCTGTCAGTTTTGCTAGGGTGTGGTTAAAAGCGATTCAGGAGGGTCAAAAGCCATCTTGACTGGGGGAAAAACTGTCTCGTCAAAGCGTTGCGGCATTAAGTTCACATCTGTCAACAAACATGGCTTCCGTGAAATTAGTCAATTATGCTACCCCCCCCCCCATTCTGTCGTCTGTTACCAGCTCCACACAACAGGAAACTGACAAATCGACATCAGGCGCTGCTGACACTCTTCAGAATTCCAGACCTACTTAATGACTTTTTTTTCAAAGAAGCGTCTTCGCTTTTATTACGTGGAAAAAATAAATTCTCACTTTTTGTAACAAAAGGGAGACAAGTTATTACCACGAAGATCGGCGGGGAAATGAATCGATCATCCACCAGCTGACAGACCAGACGTAAGCAAGGCTTTCGGTCAGCATTGAACATTGAAACGTTTAACAAAGGAACTGAACGCTTGCTTGACGATTTCCTCCCTTCTTTGCTGAGCTGATCAGCGCGTTCTTTATCAGTCGATAGGCGCAGAAATATTTATTAGGTGACTGTATACTTGTATTTTATTCCGGCATTTATGCACGACAAAAGGCGTGTCTCCAGGACCAGCGAGAGCCATGACGGGGACCCGGGACAGAAAACTTTCCGGACCCCACTCTCACACTACCCCCTTTGCACCGTACGCATCATATTCTCACCCCCTCCCCCACCCCCAACCCACCCGGGTCGTTTCTCTCGGCGTTCCTGCGTGCCTCCTGTTGGTGTAGACACATTTCTGGGGAGCGTTTTCAGCACACTTCGCGCCTGCCATGTACTGTACGTAGGATAATTCTCAACATGCACCGAAGAGGATTTTGTCACGTTTATTTCAGCTGCTTTAGCATCCAATGCGTCGACATGTCGCAAACCTGCTTTCCACACTTTTAGTTCGTCAGTCTGTATTCTGTCTGCACGTCGAAAAACAAAACAAAAACAACATAAAATATCAAGATCCAGCCCTACCAAACCAGCTAGCCCATTTGAACAGCACGAATGCTAGAAAACGCTGAAACGACAACGATATAATATCGTTTGTTCTGTGTTACTATCGTCACTTTCGTCAGTAAGTCAGTTTATCGGCTCACACCATCTCAACTCTTTCCCTTTTTTTTTTTTTCACCTACGCTATGGTATAAAAGCGAAATTAAAAAACAGAACAAAATTTAATTATTTACACACTGCTCACATAAATTATGTTACTGTTAATTTTAAAAAAAACATTTCATGAAAGATGGCGTTCGTTCACTACAGATCTAAGTTAGTGACGTCACGTTCGAGTGCGCATGCACTATAAACTACAATGCAGTTGACAGACACAGATTCCAAATCATCTGCTCACAGTTTACAGGTTCAGACAACATAGGACTGTCTTCAGCGAGGAGGAAGACTCGTAGCCTATACTTTATGGATTAGCCCCAGGTGGCGAGAAAGGTTAATATTCGTACGTGTGGGTGCGACGCGCGCATTTTGAGCCAGTCCTCGCGCGCATGAAGTCATAATGCAGGGAGCGCCGTGGTAAAGGGGGTGGTGGTGGAATGATTAGGCACCACAGCCTTCCCCTCCCACCCTAACCTGATTTGACAACCACGGTGCAGCCGACAAAAGCCTTTCATCGCTGCTTTCAGTCAGCCATCTGACGGCAGTACCTCGGCCTGCAGCGAGACTCGCGCTCGCCGAACCCACGTACGCAAGCCAGGCGTGACAGTCGGGACAAAACGCTGGCGGGGCGTGAAAAGAAATCAGCCCGTGTCTGCAGACTTAGGACAGGCGCTCGATGGAATTGTTCAGTCTACTATCACACCCCAGCAGATGACTTTAAACGGACCTCTCACGGCACAAGCGTTCCCGGTATGTCGCACGTCGTGCGGCAGTTATGAAGCCACGCAGTCATGAATGCTCCCAGAAGAGGCAACAACGACATGTTCCGAATGTGTACCCGTCTCTATTTTTTTTTTAAATTCGTACTATATTATAACTCATTTTTACCACGCGCAGCACCTGGGATCTCTTATGGCTGTTTCAAGCCAGGTCCACACATGCGTACATGTTGGGAAAGGAAGGACTGATGGGTTATTTGTTGCTTAACCTCCCACCACAAACTAGGTGCATGTCTGGATGGTGTTCCCTAAGCAAGTTAACGTGCTGCCACACCGAGACTGCTGTCACAACACAGCGTTCAGTCCCTCCCAGTCACATTGTACTGACACCGGACCAACCAGTCCTAGTACTGTTCCCTATAGTGCCAGGCGTCTGGCAGGGCAGCTACTGGATTTTTAAGTCTTAGTATGACTCGGCCAGGATGTGAACCACCGACCTCCAGCTTCGGAAGCGGACGCCTTAAAGACTAGATTATAGAGGCGGACGGGAAAGGAAGGAGGAAAGGAAGAAAAAAGGAAAGTAGAAAAGGAAAGAAGAGAGAAATTCCGGACGGAAGATCGAACAAGCGGAAGAAGAAAGGAAGTAAGGGTGAAAGCAGGAGACTTTCCGACGACATCCATCAGAAAATAGTGACAGCACACTTACGACTAGCAAAAACCCAAATTTCTGAAACCGATGTAACCTTAGAACGATTTCATAAAACGACAGAAGTCTTTACAACTTGTTCAGAAGGAAGATGTAGTGTTACCAGTTTGGTCTAGCAATAAAGCAGCCAAGCGATGGTTCACATTATTTTTTCCTAGAATTCAAACAGTAATTGATCTTAATAACCAATATCGTCTGTCTAGAATCATTTATAATGAGCTTAAAACTGAAAGGCTCTTTAAGTACTGCTTGTTATTAATTACTATTATCTTGCTCTGGTTACGGAAAATCATGCACCCACTCTGCTCAAATTTCATTTCCTTGTCGACAGTGCTCTCTTTGGTGAGGTGAGTGTGTGTTTATTTCTTAGCCTGACGAGCACGCAGTCAAGACCCTGTTTAATTACAGAAACACAATGCCTCCGTGGGTAGGAAACTATAAGGGAAGCCTAGTGTGTAATGTCGCAGTGCCCGAGACCGGGAGCCAGGAGAAAGGGCAAACTGCTGCTCAAAGCTTAGGCTGGCTTGGGCAGAAAATTGATAGGAGTTGAAAAGAGTTCGTTGGTCTTAACGGCTTTCTGCTGGAAAGATCGTCGTCAGCTATATTGAAAGCGTCTGGGTGGCTGTAACGTCACGTGGTGTCTGCACGAGGGCCCAATCGCAAGCACGGATCAGGATCATGAGCATAAAGTAGATTGCAATCAAGCCTTTGCTAACGGGTTATGCACGAATGAGCTAGCGCCTTAGCGAACAGGTGTGTGTGTGTGTGTGCGCGCGCACCCATGTGGGATCGCACGCATGAAGGCTCGCATTCTTTGTGTAAGATCTAAATATTTCCTTAATAGGCCCTAATAATGAAATGAGCAGATCCCGTTCTTTTTTTTTTTTTGAAAAAACCAGAAAAGTATAAACAAGAAAGGAGATACGTTTAAATTCTGGAAAATAAATTATTATTTGCAATGTGCAAACGCCTGATCTATACTAGTGAATGGGGTGTCTGTGTTCCTCAGATTTATCTTGAAACTTGAAGCTGGTGTATAGACACTTGAAACATTGTGATTATGGCATAAAAATAACATCTCTATATATGTGAGTACACATGCACTGGTTTTAATAATAAGTATTTTTAAGTTTTGAATGATGTATAAGCCCTGTGGGCGCGACATGGCGTGGATTCGTGCATAAAAAGCATGGGTGCCGATGTGCGATGGGTAAATGATTTGTCCAGAAAGATAAGGAACGTGGAACCGTCACTGTATAGCAGCAGAATCTGGGAGAAGTTCATTTCTATCAGCTGAAAGGAAAATCTTTGGCATTGACTTCCGTAAAACTGCCTAAAAAAGGAAAGTTTTGAGGCTTGGTATATTTTAGATGAAGTGTAACAAAACTGGAACTAGGCATACAAGCCTCCCCCTCCCCAACCTTTTCTCAGAAAAGCTGATAATTATAATCTCCCTCCCATCCATATCCCCACCACGCCACCTTACCGATCTCTATTCATAAGTAGCAAGAGATTTTTCTCCTTATGCCCATCCTCCTCTTACCAGAAACTAGCGTGCTGTCTGGTCCATCCACATCTGATAACATGAAAAACAGCTGTAGTTATACGCCCACGTTAAAAGCGCGGCTGGAATCTCTCGGAGTAGACCAATCGCAATCTTCCCTGCTAGCGGCGCTACTGCGCGTTAGATGTGAGCCCCTCTGACCCTCGAGGGAGGGGCCAGCGTTCTGTAGTGGTGTTTGTCTAATGCGTTGAGCGGCCGCTCCCCACGGGGACCACTTACGGCCCAACCAGTCCATTGCGCCTCGTGGCTGGAGACAAGGCTGGTCCCATCCGGGCCAGGGCTGTGCCACTCTGCCACCCACAGTGGTTCCTTATCGGCCAAACGTGCGTTACATGCGCACATTTATCACCCATCGACTCGGAAACGCAGCAAAAGTTTTTTTTTTAAGTTCGTTTTCGGGCAGTGTTTTTAAAGCTTTTCCCCGCAAAGTCTCTTCCAGCCAACTAACAAGACCACTTCTTCATCCAATTGTCAAAGCTTCTCCCACAGCTTTGAAACAAAGATGTTTAACATCGGGATCTTAGATAGTGGCTTAGAATCTTCACGGTAAACAAATAGATTGCAATAGCAAATTGTTAACAGTAAACTATGGAAACTGGATTCCTAATTCTTGCATCCACAACTCGTACTAAGAAGATTTGGTCTTGAGCTGCGGGATTTTGCGTGGATTTTCCTGTTTCACGAGAGTAACGACGATTATCATCATTATAGTCATCATCATCGTAGTCCTCCTCCTTCTCTTCCTCCTCCTCGTCATCTCTGTTGATTGGTTGTTAAATTCTTTTTCAGTCAGTCAGTCACTCAGTCAGTCAGTCAGTCAGTCAGTCACTCAGTCACTCAGTCAGTCAGTCAGTCAGTCAGTCAAGTGAAGCTCTTTCTTCTTTCTTTGCAGACATGTGTGTTCTAGCAAAGTGCTGAAGCGCTGGCTAAATCCTTTGTCCGATTTGCCCCCAGTGTAACTATAAAACATGTTTGCCAGAGGCAGAGTTCAGACGTCGTTATTAGCACCTACTTAATCCACGCTCATCGACCCTGTCACACGAGCGTCGTGAACGAGGGTCGATGGCTGCAGGTGTGTGTGTGGTTGTCTACAGGGGTGTATCACTGGTGTAATCCCTCGGGCACTCAACCAAACTCTGAGCTGCTCTAGTGCGTTAGCTCGCACGCCAAGGGGACGTTGTCAGTAAATGCGGACAAAATCTTTCTCAGGCTAGACCTCCCATGAATGAAAAAAAAAAGTGAAGAAAATTGCTAGGCGAGTTTTACAAGCGCGAGGCTTGCGTGAAGTTTGCACACGGCACTCCTAAATCTGGACACGAACAGCAGTTTCCCAAACAACACAAGGTGCGCTTTGCTGCTACCTACCTCGTAACTCGCTTCCGCTTTCTTTCTGACCGCTGGGAGGAAAAGAAAGACCGAGAGGAAGAAGATGATCTATAAGAGGAAAAGGAGACACAAAGGAGCAATGTACATTCCCTGCAGTACTCGGCCCGCCGTTGGTCTTTGATGTTCCCGATGGAGGTCGAATAGTTTCTACTGGCCATCGTTATGTTTCTACGTGACGTCTGCTTTTCTCGTCTGGTGTCCTAGACCTGTACGGCTGCTGACAGTCGGCTCGGAAGATTTAGGTCTGCACCCCAAGCATCTCTGTCAGTCATGAAACTGTCGACACCAAGAAGCGGCCCATTCTCGGCATTCCTCACGCACCTGTCTTTGAATGGCTGTAGGCGTCTCGGGAGGACGACTTTCACCAAACTGCATTCCGACTGATGCTTGCGCTGACGCGTGTTGCAAAAACGCTAGAAAAAGTAGAATTCTTTCCGCTAGCGAAAGCCGTGGCGTGCAGTGCTTTGCAACGGAAGCTAGAAAAGCGAGCAGGAAATAGCTCAAAACCAAGATGGCTACGTTCGCCACTGTGGACAATATTTTGCATTATTTCATGTTTAAAAAGCATTTTTCAGAGAATTTTTCAAAATAACTTAATATTCATAGGCACAGCAATACTCAACTCTCTGAATACGATACCAGACTGCCTTTGATACGCTTGTATTAAAAAAACTTTCGTCGGCAAACTTAAAACCCATCATGAAGGCCGCCATATTGGATACAGAATTTCCCACGGCGCAGTGGCTCAGAAAGCTCCTAGCTCTAGCTCTAGCTTTTAGGGCCGCTTGGGGGCGCTAGCTCGCCGCCCGCAGCGGATTTATCTAGCTTTTCTGTTAGTTTCTGCGAGAATCTAGCTTTTCTAGTGTTTTTGCAATACGTGTCAGATTTTAGGGGTTCTCTCTAGAGCGGGCAAGCGGATGGCAGAGTCGTTACAGCACTGGCCACCGAATCGTAAGGCGCCAGTTCGATACCCGGCGCCGCACCACACTTCCTCCAGTTCACCACCCTGGGAATTGGTCCTTGACCCATGGGTCAGGGAAGGTAAGGCAGCGAGGGAGTGGAGATGGGAACTGTCCTAACGATGCCGGCCAACAGAAAAGTGGGGGACTCAAAGACCCCTCACTCCCCTACAACCTGAAAAGGTCACGGGAGAACCTTTACTTATTTCGCTCTACGCTAGATTGTGGTGACGGCCCCTTCACCAACAGCTCGCTGTGTATTGCCGTGTTAGCCTTTGCATCCTCTGTGAATATTAACAACGGATCTTCCTTGCGGAGGCAGAGAGATTCGCACCTGGACGAACACGCACTTCGGGAAGCTAGGCGCATCTGTTGACCATCAGCCCGCCGTGATCCAGATTTCAGACCTTGGTGTGGCTGAAGTGGTTTTTGGCGACTGCAGAACAATGCTAGCTTGCAGGGGCCTGACACGTTAGATGCCGGGATAGGGAGCAGGGTTGTTGTTCGGGGTATCCTGGCAGGCAGTGGTCGTAAGCGTCGACCATTGACGTTCAAATTTAATTCAGCACGCCAGGCAATCGAAAGTCCTCGCGATTAGGAAGGCACCAAGAGACAAACTATTCTGTGCGTCCCTGCATACGTCAGTGCAAGCCTTTGTGGCTGTGTACGCGCGCGCTCGTGCCTGCATGCGCGCGCCACACAGAGGACCCATAAATGTATGTATAGGTGTATATAGCCCATATGTATAGGTATAAATATATACACACATAATAAAGAGGGCTTACAATTTTTTTGTTGTGTTGAGAAAAGTGGGGCCAGGTGATTATTAAAAATAACCTCTCGTTATCTGGTACTGCTTTCACGTCGTTCTGATATCTGTTGATCCACTTCAAAGGGGCTGGGGGAATAATGAAGACAAGAAGGATATATGCATTTACATATTTGTATATATATGCGCCCTTGTACTGCAGCTTCCACCATGGCAGTTTCACATGCATCTTCGATCTTGATACCCGAAGCTGCAATCAGGTACTTACAGAAGAAATTAGCTACAACAGTAGGAATTTAAGAGATAGCAATGGCATTAAGGACCAAAATTCCTGTAGAGTACAAACTGTACTAAAACTGAAGATCCTAATAGACAGGTAAGACGCACAGACACGGAACAGAATGCCAATGTGTCCAAGCGCACATATGACTGTCCCCGAGTAGTGAGCTTCAATAACGAGATTCGAAAATCCCTCCTAGCTGAGAAAGGAAAAGATGGCAAATTATATATGCCTCGTAGTGCCGCTCTTCCGAATTTATCCGCGTGACAAGCCAAGAACATTCTGTTCAGAAAAGGGCCAGCGTGCGCGGGTTTCCCGATATTAACCACAAGTTACCACTTGCCACGCGCTCCGTCTGGTGACTGCGAAGAAGGCTTGTTGGAAACACTAGACAGTGGTCTCCACTTGGGGAAACTAGCAAGTTGTGTCGACGGGGATTACTGTTATCACGGGCAGACTTTGCTTTGCGTGTCCTATCTACACCACTCTCTGACCATGGGGCTTTGTCGCCACTGAGAGGAAGGTTCACAGCTTTCGTGTCGATCTGAATTTCGGTCGCGGAATAACGACGCGCGAAGTTCGGACCAAACCCTGTTACTTCTTTATAAACGAAAGAACAGATTGCTTGCAAATGATGATCTCGTTATCACTCGTTTCTGACACTATGGGGTAGGCTGCATGACGGTTTGTATCTGCTCTTAGTACATACACCTCCAATGTCTGGCATTTTCCCTATTAAGAATAATGTACGTCTTAGTTCTCAGAAGCAGAAGGCACACAAGCACACAAAAAAGAGAGGCTTTTGTGTGTATACATGTCTACTTTCGTCAACTATAGGACGCGCATTCGTCTGGTTAAAACAAGGGTTTAAATTGTGTTCTAAAAAAGGTTATCACCTGCTCCGATATATTGACCCCGAGATCCACGTCATCAACAACCTCAGCAAGACAGCACACGGGAGACACAGCACTGTCATTCCTCCAGATTTCACCCGACCGAAGGAAATTTCCTTCAAGTTTAACAAGTTTTGAGGAATATAGGCCAATCACCATATGGGTTTGCACATAGGTCTATTTTCATTATGTTCTGCTGCACATAGCTATTACGAATTCGGATAATTTATTACATCACTGAAGCAACGTGTTTTTCATCCGAATTTTGTTTGGTGAGTGAGATAAGTAGGAAGCCTGTACGTCTGTCTGCTTGCTCGTGTAGACGATAGCTTTTGAGAGTGATCGTCGCTGGCAGCGTAGATGGCGTTCTCGGGTAGGCGCACAATTGCAGCCATTTGTGACAGACGATCTTGTGCAGTGCAGACAGCACGCGCAAGAGGACCATGAATATATTTGGCCTGTGCACCCCACAGAGACTACAGCCATCGTGTGTACAGTCGTCTCTCCCCCTGGGGAAGGCCAGAATGACGAGCAGTAAACCCGGATGAAAGGGAGGCAAGCAGTGGTTCATTAAACATTGATGCGTCAGCAAACAGTGCAGAAAGCGTCGGGCGTTCTATTGCCATTACTAGCAGACTTTTGAAACCATTTATGGCCACATGGATTAACTGCATCTTAATGTACAGGACGCGACCCACCCGCGACACGAACGTAATCAAACGCGGAAATACCCGGAGCAGGGTGATGAAGTTTGCAGAGCCGCTTGCTGCTGTCGTCTGTGCTGTGGTCGCAAATATTTTTCCACTGTGCAGTTCGTTGCAGTCCACAAATCCAAATTAATAAATGGAAAATCTCGAGAGTCTTGATATTCCACTTTACAGACGTTCAGAATTTCCTTGTGTGTACATTTAGGCCAAGATCTCTCTGTATCAGTAAGAGCATGTGTATACTGGCGCTAAGGTGTTTGGAAGAAAGAAAGGAAGAAAAATAGAAAGAAGAAAGAAAGAAGGGAAGACAAATAGAAAGAAAGAAAAAAGAACGAAAGAAAGAAAGAATTGCGTTTCGTATAGGTTCTAGAGCCATGTACATTTCCAGCACATTTCTGTACAGGCGAACCGAAGGAGTCTGTCGCGAGCACGACATAGACCTTTGCTATTTGCCTTTTCTCCCCCCACCCCACCCCCACCCCCAAAATCCTCAATCTTATCACATGGATTATTTCTCTTTGTGATACTTATTAAGTAGTAGCGTTATAGTACTCCTCGTGTTAACATAAAGACTGGGTATACATATTTTTAATTTTAACCCCCTCCCCCCTCCCACAACCCCCACTTTTTGCTTTCCTGCATTTACACGAACATTTGCGCGCACATACAATCAGACTGATAGCGACAAAATAACCACATAAAGACTGAATTCCGGCTATGTGTTTACGTCATCAAGGACGGGCAAAGTGTTTTTAAAAAAATAATAATAACAGAATCAACAACGGAGTCATTTGCACAGACAGGCAAAATACGCGAGGGCCAGGCGACAAAGCCGATCAATCACAGTGATTACTGTCAGAATCGGCATTGTGGACTGACGGCTGGCCCAACACTGGGCCAACGTGGGGCCAACCCGAATCACGCCAGTGTCAGCGGCTGGGTTGCTGTGGCTGGCGGCACTGCCGTCACGGTGCAGCCGATACGCCGGCGCTGGGACTGCACCCGGACTATTTTGTACTGCAGTCAGGCCATGCGGCCCTCAGTTCAGGTCTCTAGCTTCAGGTCCAGTCTTTCCCCATGCATCAACCTTATGTGTGTCTGTTCGTCTGTGTGTTTGTCTGCTGGTCCCTTCCTTTGGTTTTTCATCCCCAACCCCTACCTCCTCCTCTCTCTCTCTCTCCCTCTCTCTGCCGGGGCAGTGGGGGGGGGGAGGGGGAAAGAGGATTGCTTTCAATTGGCCAAAAACGTCAATCCGAAGCCCGTCTCTCCGCTTCAGAATTAGAAATGTTCCCATGATGGAAATGTGGACACACTCGTAAAACTTCGTTTAAGTCGAACGGAATCAAATTCGCCGCAGCTGTATGTTTCCATTTGGCGCGCGGGGTGCCTCTGAAGACGCCGTGGACGGGCTGTAACCCGCCTTCAGAATGGCGCTGACAGGGCTACGCATTACGGGCGCTAAGCATTGACCGAGGCCCCGCCGTCTTCCAAAGGCAGATCGTTACAAATGCATTCGCATTTGTCAGTGCCACGGTTCGTTTCTGCTCGGTTCCATTTGCACATCAACTACAGCGCTTTACACGCGCTCATTTGAAAGGCAGAGAGTTGGCTGCGGTATCCTTCCTAGTCCTGTTCCCGGGACTGGCCATGTTAGCACGCGCAGAACATCTACCTCACTGCATAGTAGAACAGATACGTAACACCTACGTCGTTGCTGTATAGCACAAGATTTACAAAACAGATACACCTCTGCGTAGTAGAAGCTGTACGTAATAGTACCATCCTCTTTTTCCTTTTCTTCCTCCACACTTTCATCTTTATTTTGCAATGTGCTAAATTGCTTCACCCAAATAAAAGTGCGCCGCATAACATTTACTTTCAGCGGGCTTGTTACAATAGATTATGATAACTGTTATTATGATCATCGTGCGTATCAAGCAAACATCAGTAATGTTGAACTAAATGGAATAAGAAATAGCCAACTCCGTGAAATGGACGACTGACAATGTCGCGTTAAAAACATTAATGGACGGATGAAAAGATGGTGGAATAACACGGAGATAGACAGCATTAAATTAATAAACAATTGCATGAAGGAAGGAACGATCAAAGAAACTGAGGAACAAAGAAACGAAAGAAAACTGGAACAATCAGCCGAATGAGTGAGTGGGTGAGTGAGTGGATGTGGGTGGGTGAGTGAGTGAATGTGGGTGGGTGAGTAAATGTGGGTGGGTGTGAAAGAGAATGTGAGTGGGTGATTGAGAGAATGTGAGTGGGTGGGAGTGTGAATGAATGTGGGTGGGTGGGAGTGTGAGTGAATGTGGGTGGGTGACGGAGAGAATGTGAGTTGGTGAGTGAGAGAATGTGAGTGGGTGGGGAGGGAGTGAATGTGGGTGGGTGTGAGTGTGAATGAAAGTGGGTGTGGGTGACTGAGTGAATGTGCGTGAGTGAGTGAATGTGGGTGGGTGAGTGAATGTGGGTGGGTGGGTGGGTGAATGAATGTGGGTGGGTGAGCTTGCTTCCAAAACGCAATGCAATTGGCCTTCACACGCCAAAAGACCAGCAGAACAAATTGTGGAAGAATGAACTCCCCACCCCCCTTGTACGACAGACAGTGCTACAGCCGACGACATAATACATAAAGGTCAGCTTACCTTGACCTGCGACTCGGACATGCCCAGTGCGTACGCCAGTCTCGCCCTTTCTGGACCAGCCAGGTACTTCGTCTGCTCGAAGGTCTTCTCCAGGGCGAAGATTTGCTGGCCCGAGAACGTGGGCCGCGTGTGTTTTTTCTTCCCGTCCTTGTCCACGATCACACCGCCCTGCGGCGCTGCAACAACAGCAAGCACGTGCGGGCCAGATCATATCAGGAGCGCCACAGGACCCTCTAAACGAACACACAAGCAAACACCCGCACGCGCTCTCACACAACTGCAAATGAGGGTCGAGTTACTCCGACGGGAGATGTTAAAGACAGCTCCAGTTCGCGTATGCGCAATTCCCCACTCCCCCACACCAGGTCAGTCTCCGAAACCGATGCAGTTATCTTATTTGTCCGGATATAAAACCACTACCTAGTACTAAACGAGGTTTTATTCAGTTACCTGATCTTATATAAGACCTAATCACAGTCTGAAAACTCGTCATGCTGATAACAAAATACTGTTTGCAAGAACCGACGATATCTTACTTCACAGGACCCCGTGAGCACGACAGGGTTTTCTCAGCGTATACTGACTGCCATCTAAAAATAGAACACACATGCACAAGTAAGATGGAATGAAAAAACTATTTGATGAGTATTTTTGCGAAATATATATATTTTGTAGTTAAGCCTTGTCTGGTTGGTTGTTTTCTTGTTAACGCAAAGTCGGAAAGGAAGGCTAAAATGGGAAGGGGGCTGTGAGGAAGTACAGGCAGCGAATCAGGCCAACCGCGGACTCAAAGACACGAAACAGGGTTTTTCCTCGATCAGTGGCTATACTTTTCTTCCTGCCTCGCTACGCCACTTTGCTACACCAGAGTTATTGTCCCCTGATGCGGCTGTCCCCGGGACCCATGTGTAAAAATAGTGTTTAGTTATTTATTTAGTTTTAGGTACGCTGACGAATACAGTAGCTCAAGCATGCACGCACTAAGCCACTTCACCGGTACCAGTCTCTTTTTATCGCTGTGGCGCGCGTCGGCGGTCGTACGCACGGACACATACTCGTATGCATGCACGTACGCTCCACGCACGCTCCACGCAGTTCTTGTGACATAACAGCTTGACGACTTGTCACCAAATAACTACTGACAAAGGAGCTAACCCGCAGATTGAATTTGACAGGAAAGAGAAATACAAGAGTGTGGAGAAGGTAGAGTGGTGGTTTGGATAGGAGAGGGGGGAGGGTCCAGAATGAGTGTAGAGGCTGTAAGCGTAGGAGGGGTGTTTATCTCTGAGGGGGCAGGGGCAAGGTATCACCGTGATTAAATCTGGAGGCTCATTGGACCCAGCCCGTGTTAGCCTGAAAAGGCAAGGTGCTTTATCAGGGGTGCTGTCAGATTAAGTTTTGTTTATTGCTAAGGTATCTAATCTTTCTTAGTACCGGGAATAAAAGAGCTACTGAAAGGGCCGAGAAAAATTTGCTATCAGCAGCGCGAAAGAGAGCTTTCATTGCAGACGAGAAAAAGAAATCGTTTTAGCACTTTGGGTACCATTCACTCACCAGAAGCACAAAGCAATGTTCTTGCCATATAACTTCCTAATGCAATGTTTGCTTATTTTCTGGGAGGGGGGGAGTGACATTCATCTGAACATTTAAAAAAAACAAATAAAACAACAACAAAATCCAGTGTAGATATGTTAGTTCGATTTCGATACGACGTATGTGATAGCCTTTCCGTACTACACTCAAAACGAGTCAAGATAACAACAACAACAACAACAACAACAACAACAACAACAGCAAAAGAACCCTGAAAAGTGGCATGCTATTTTTATGTTCTGGTCCCGGCAGGGGTGGGGGAGCGGCCAGAGAACAGTGCCCATGAGGACAGGGCGAAAGCCAGTCTTGACAACCCGGGCGACGCTGGCAGAAGGAAATACCTGCGGAGGGTGGGGTTGGGGTGGGGTGGCGCTGGGAAAGGATCACGTCAGTTGACACCAGGGGCCCGTGTCTTTCTAATCTGACAGACAGCCTCTTCAGGACCCGATCCTCCTGGTCCCTTTTACAAATCGATAGGTAAGGGACAGGTGTCGCAGGTCGCCCTGATTTGTTTGGGGGTGGGAGGGAGGGAGGGGGAGCAGTTATAGAAGTAGAAGGTCACCTTTTCACAGATACCAAAATGGCAAATGCACTTTTTCTTCAATCCCTGGCGCTTTGCCCAAAAAAGTATATAAAATAAATTTCATTACCAAAACGAAAAGCTTGGAAGACCCACTGCCGCTACCTCCCCCACCCCCTGCACCCTCTAATTCTGAGATATCTGTAGGTAACCGCACTCCTAAAATAGCACAACAAAGTTATCTTGTAACTGCACAAAATTTTATCCCTTCAAAATACTTTTTTGTAATTGTAATTATATTGTTTTCATCATTTATGAAGACCAGCTTGAAAACAATCAACAGATTTATACTTCAACCGGAAAAAAATTAAGAAAGTTTTAATGAAATAAACGATGTGACCACAGCGGAGGAAAAGAACAGCAGGAGGAGTTAACGAGGAGAATATGAACAGAAAGAGGAGGAGTTAACGAGGAGAATATGAACAGAAAGAGGAGGAGTAAATGAGGAGAATATGAACAGAAAGAGGAGGAGTTAACGAGGAGAATATGAACAGAAAGAGATAGGAAGAGGAATGGGAAGAAGGGCGGGGAACAAGAAAAGGAAATGAAAGAACTGGAGCAGAAAGGAGGAGGAGAATAGGAAGAGGGAGGAATAGTGTGAGGGGGGAACAAGGGCGAGGGGAGGACAAGGGCGAGGGTGGGGAAGAACAGGAAACGGAAGAAAAGCGAGATGAATAGAAAAAGAGAAGAGGACGAGAGAGCAGGAAGAGGAAGAAAAGGCGAAAAGGAAACGAAGAAGATCGCGGAGGAAGTAGAGGAGGGAGAAGGTGGAACAAGAAGAGGGGGGACAGGAAGACAAGAAGAAAAGGAACAGAAGGCAACAAGGAGGCAGCCACAAAGAATTGGCATAAAGGCCTACTGCGTCAGTTCGCAGATCAGGCTGGAGGCAGCACGCTATCAAACTGTCCCTACATAGCCACTTGCAATGAAGAGGAGGGAGCTGAACTCAACGGGTAACTGGAAAGCATGCTGGATGCTGACGTTTATTTACAC
The DNA here is from genome assembly GCA_004794575.1 of Lanistes nyassanus. NCBI lineage: Eukaryota > Metazoa > Mollusca > Gastropoda > Architaenioglossa > Ampullariidae > Lanistes > Lanistes nyassanus. The sequence continues at coordinate 201,096 of SMGT01003167.1, forward strand.
AACGCCTTTGCCATGCTGTCTGGACACGCAGAATTGTCAGTCACGTTCTGGCCCCTCCTCCCCCACTCCCCCCTCTGCCATCACCCACCCCCTTAGGGAAACTCACTTTAGGCAACGACTTTGACAGGAAAAGCTGAAGAGTCTGGAAGCGCGCGTAAACACCGCAGCCTGCCAATGGCTCTCGGAGAGTATGCTTCCGTTCCGAAAGACCAAAAAACAAAACCTCTGCACCTCCCCCACTGCCTCTAATCTCACCCCCCCCAAAAAAAAAAATCTGGCACTGGCAGGGTAGCCGACTCTTTACGTTGCGGCAACAATTGCGACTCATCAACCGACACGTTAAATGGCAGAAGACTGCAACGACCAGACGGGTCCTTATCCTCGTCACAGCTGGCTGGGGTAGGGATGGGCCGGAGCTGGAGAGTGGGTGTGTGGAAGTTTTCGGCTGCTGCTGTCGGCGGGGAGGAGAAATCGAGTCGAAGGCCCCCTGATGATCTGAGCTCATTATCGGAGATTCCTCGCACAGGAGCAACTGGTGGATGATGGCCCGGAAATGCGGGCTGGATATGAGAGTTGAAGACCCGTGAAGACGACGCTTCATTAGCCGCCAATCCACAGCTGGCTCCCCCCCAGGGGTGTTGAAACACCCCACACAAATGGAGATTGAATTTTGCTGAGGTGCTGTGCAGAGCCCAGCTGAGTTTTAGATCACAGCCACATCTAGCAACTGCTTCTCTTTCTTTTTTTGTGGGGGTGATGGGAGGGTGTTGTGGAACGTGCAGCCCATCGAAGAAAGTGACCTAGCATGGAAGACGATGAAGATGGTGACCTAAAAGGCGATGGTCTAAAATTCCTACCGACACCGCCTTACACGCTGTCAAACAGTCCACTCCGGTCCTCTAGCTGGTCGGTAAGAAAAGGGATGGGGAGGCATGCTGCAGAAGCAGGGAACCCAACTGACGCTAGGTTGCCACGTCAGAGCTCCGAGGATCGACCGTCAAGTCTGGGTCCAACCCACTGGAGCCCAGCGTGACATTTACAAAAACCAATAATGCAAAAATGTTCTAATCAAGCAAAATATTTTTGGCTATCTTCAGGGGAAGGCTACAGGACTGTTGCCAGCAAGACTGGGAAAGTGAGTTGTCAGCAAAGGATTTTTTTTTTTTTTGCTTTTTTTCGGATTCTCTAAATCATTCTTTGGAATGAGCCCTTACCTATCAAGGGTAAGATATGTTGCAGCTCGAAAGGACTTTGTCTCGGTTGGATGCATCGCCAATAAACTCACACAGAGCCCACCTGCGCAGGGACATACCCCTAACCTATTTTATCTTTTTTGTGAATCTACCAATGAAAATGAAGTACACTTCATTTAAGCCTGTCCCAAGTATTCAAAACTGAGAGAAAAAAGTTGTATACTTCACACACCCCCCCCCAGCTTTGGATATCTATCCTGTTCACCAATACGAGACCCCAGACATTATCGAACCTTGCTACAGTTGCGCGGTAATGAGTAATGAGGTGCGAACATGCGCGCGTGTGTGTACACTTGTGGGTGAGAAAGAGAGAGAGAAATAAAGAGAGAGAGAAAAGCCGTATTTTTATTCTGTAATCGATTTTGTGAAATTATGAATTACACTGTTGTTTTATCACCCTCATGATATTTACTTGTCAATAAAGTTACTCTACTCTATGCGTGTTTGCATATATATTCAAGGAATGAATGGATAGCTATTTTGGCAGGACAGTTTCTTTCATTGATTGGTTGGCTATAATGTATATCATAGATTGATAAATATCTTACTTTTTAAAACTTATTCGATAGTTTCACTGACTTGTTGACTATTGTATAGATCATGGATAAACTTCCTAATTTAAAAAAAAACTGTAATCCAAATAACCCGTTTCATGAATTTGGTAATGTTTGAAGCAAAAAATACTGTTGTAATAATAAGATTCGACAATTGCTACCACATAAAATTATTTTAATTTTTACTTCAAATTTCTTACGGGGGTTGTGATGATAACAGCAAAATAGGTACGTAATACTTCTGTTAAAGACTGGCAAAACGGAAATAAACATATCCCTCACACACACGCACACGCACACGCACACGCACACGCACACACTTTCCCAACCCCTCCCCGCTTCCCTTCTTTTTCATCCCCCCCCCCCCGTCAACTTTCTCTTCTCTCAAAGTTTTACTTTACATCCCCCCACCCACCATTCTCCATGACAATCATTTGCATAGCTACGGCTGAATTATTTATCAAGTCCCGTAGCTCACAACTGGAGCAGGAAATTCCTCTTTCTCATTTCCACATTCTGTCGATCAGTGTACTTCCTCAGCAAGGCATGTCCTTAAATGACGTTTTCGAGACCAAACAAACGGTCCCCAGTGATGCTACTGTGTTACTAATGGTACATCATACATACATACATACATCTTACATAGACAGACGGGCGGACAGATTGGCAGGAGAGAGGGGATGCGGAAGGAAGTTACATATTTGGGTGTGTTAGAGGGAGGGGGTAACTGTTAAAAAAGGACAAGGAATCTCTCTCTCTCCTCTCCCTCTCCACCTTCCCTCCAGGCCAGTCACCACAGGCTGCAGGAGACAGGGAAAGAAAGGATTAGCAGGACCCCTTTTCCCTGCCACCTAAGCATTCTGGCAAGCTTCATGCTCGAGGAAACCTCTTCATTTCTAAAAACATTCTCGTGTTGCAACTGGCGTCGTAGCAAGGCGTAAAATAACTATATACCCTTGTTCTCCAGGGCAGTGTAATGAAGGAAGACGTGTTTTCGGATGCGCTCCCCCGGTGTACATGTGTGCCTCGCGTGTGAGGAGCAACGGCAGCCGCCCAGGCCTGGCGCGAGGAGGGCTTGATTCAAGACTCTGGAAGCGAGTTTTACAGACGCCAGAAACGCGAGGGATGGTAGGTGGTGACCTAACGTATCTTTTGCGGGTGCCCGTAGGAGCTCTGACGTCACGACCTGCCGCCTGTAAAACTTGTCTCTGCTTATAGAATATGCATGAGTGGATATCTCTCCGAATATTAGACTGTCTCTCCCCACTGGCCAGCTTACTGCAGACTGCCAGTCTGGTGGCTGCTTCAGCGAACAGCTTAGTAGTAGGATGTCATACAGCAGTCCCCTCCCCTCATAATGCGAAAGGACTGCGAGGTGAAAGCACCTACCGTCCTCAAAATAACTAGCCAAACTATCAGCTCTCGCTCGTACGAGTTCTGACACCACCACCTTTTCTTCCCGTCATACCCCTCACGTCTATAAAACCCGACCGCTTCTAATTACAGAATATTCAAGTTTGGCTCTCTTTAATTCTCAACGCATCATTTATTATTGTTATTGTTGGAGACTTTTGCTTCAGAAGCACTTTCTCAGTGTGACGTTGCGATGAGGCTCAAGTTTGTTGTTGTTGTTGTTGTTCTGAGCATGAGTCATCGTCAGGTACTTTGTCTATTGTTGTAGACCCCATTACTCATAATTCCAGCAAAACCACTGAAGATCATGCGTTCGCATTTTCTGATTCATTGTCATACTTCCATTTGTTCTTTTTTTTTTGTCTGTCAGATGGAATGATCTCTGGTCGAAATGCCTGGCGAGAGGACATCTTATTGGCAGAACAAGGCTAACGCATACCTGCGCATCATGCGAGATACATGGATTGATGGGACAGAGAGAGAGAGAGAGAGAACCGGACGATGAAAAGTGGCGCGAGAGAGGAGGAGAGAGTACGAGGATGCGAGACTTGAACAGTTGAAGCCAGGCAGACAAGTCGGCAGGAAAACAGCACGACCAGCAGGCGGAGTTAGGCCGCAGACAAGGAGAACAACAGTGTAGGTGGGGGTGGGGGATGGAGGTGACAGCTGGAGAAGCCTCGATGAGTGAAAGCTATTTATTGTGCGGGAGGGGAGGGAGGAACTCAAGCAATAGAAGCACAGAGGAGCTGCCTTTTATGAGGTAGATGTAAATAAAACAATTTGAGCTGATGGATATGACATCGGACGCCGCACACTTTGCCCAGAAGGCCCATGAAACAAGCTGTATCACCTCCCATGAACAGGCCTGTACACTAATGATGTGCTTACGGTGTTAAAACAATAGTTCGCTCTAATTTCCCCTCGGCTTCCACCGAGCTGCAAGGATGGCAACACCAGGCGCTGTTGGACTGGAAGCGGTCTGCAGGCTGGAGATGCTATCAGTGCACGTGAGAAATTCATCGGCGGGAGATTTACGGCTCGAGCGCGGGACGGGCAAACTGTTGATGTCTTCATGCGCGCCCATGCGGCCTGCAGACGAAACAGCAGGGGAGACGCACGGCTGTTGAAATCATAACTACGTCATAACCACGTCATAATTTCTGCAGCTGTGGCCGCACACAGCGCACAGAGGCTGAGAAACAAGTTCGTTATACAAGAAGACATTGTATAGGGGTGCTTTTGATACTGCTAAGATAGATGCCGTCTGCAACTGTCGAGGCAATCTTAACAGAGAAAATGCATTTCTTTGCCGGCATTAAATTTGTACCCAATAGTCTGGGTCTGTGGGAGAAACAAGTCTCAGCCAGTCTAACTTCTCAAAACACAAGGTAGAATCGTCATTAAGTACTTACACATTCTCGCGCAGAAATATCAATGACTACCTTTATCTGAAAGGGAGAACCCAGGGGCAGTTATTTTTTAAAAGAAAAAAAATCAACGTATCTGAGTTCCAGTGGCTGTTTAGCAGGTAAACAGAAGTATTAGAAAAGAAAGAAAAAAAGGAAAGAAAGAACGAGAAAGAAAGAAAGAAAGAGAAAGAAAAAAACAGAAATGAGTGTTAAACGCTTCAAGCAGGCTAGCTTGGCACAACAATCTTGACGAACTAGTGGCAGGGCAACCCAGCATAACCACTCTGTACTCCATCGGGTAGATGTAATTTGCAGGTAAGAACAACACTTCGAACTGAGAGCCAGACAATGAAAACAAGCGATTACCGACTCTCTTCCCCGACCGGCAGCACGTGAGTGGAAATAAGACGCTGTGATGGGGTGGAAATAGACTGACAAGATGCTCCTGCGAAATTTCCTTACGCTCAGGGCGATGCATCAAGCGCGTTTCGACCCCCACCCACACCCCCCACACATACCCACCTCACTCTTTCCCCCGGGTTTGTAATGCACCGAGTAAGGGTCGAGCTTCTGAGGCAATGATCAAATGAACTACAATATCTCCTGTGTGTTTGGTGATTTCAGAGAGGAAGAATCAAGAGAAACGGAAAAACACAACAAAAATACTGACTACTATGATAACAGAGATGGGCGGGGGGAGGGGGTTGGGAGACAGAGGGGTTTGTAGGGTGGGAGGGAGAGGGAGGACAAGAGAAGAGGAAAAAGAGAAAGACAAGTTTATTTCCTTGTTGCTGCTGCTGTCGCTGCTGTTATTGCTGCTGTTCCCGCTGTTGTTGATGCTGCTGCTGTTGTTAGTCAGCAGCTAAGATATATTACACACATAGCCATGGAGGCAAGTAGCACGTACACGGACAATGTGTGTGTGTGTGCGCGAAAATGTGTGTGCGTGCATGAAACTGGATGCGAACCTGCTGTCCATGATTGTGAATGTCTTGTTGCCAGCAGCTTTTACTGTTGCCCTAGAGAAGAGGGAGTGGGGTGAGAAAAAGATGAGTTTTGGCTTTTCCTTTAAATGTTTCAAAGGCTGTGATTTCCAAGCTGGAATACTTATGATACTGCTCACAATTGACTTGTAAGCCGTCCTTCTCTGGTCCGGGGTTGTGAATATTAAAAATGTGAAGAACGGAGGGGATGTGGCGGGCTGGGTGGGTGTGTGTGTGGGGGGGGGGGGGTCTGTGGTACTGTGCGCGGATGTACGTATCCCAAACTGATTCTAGATCTGTTGAGTTAGGTTAACAACCATCAGCGTTTTTTAAAAAAAACAAACGATAAGGAAATGTATTCAGTAATGTAATTTGCATGCTCAAGCCCTCTCAGTTCCCTTAATTTGCCAAAATAAATAAAATAATTAGTCGTTACCACTTCCTCGCAAGACAGCTCGAAAAAGTCAGAAAATCAAAACATAGCAATGCACAACATTACAAAAACATAATAATAAGAATAATAACAGAATACTAATCAAGCATTTGCTGTCCGATGGTTACACCAGTACAGCCTAACATAGGCCTACAGACGGGATCTCGCGGTTTGAACTAAAACTATTGGCTCCACTTTCTAGACTTAACGTGCTGTGTCCAGTTCTTTTAGTCTTTTAGTTCCTGTAGTCTCCAGAAATTTTAGTAAAAATCGTTTCCCACAGTTTGCACACAGATATTTAAGAAACGATGGCATTGACGACAAAACCCGCAAGTGAGACATGCTGTATGAGGTTTAGCATCTACTCGCGTAAAAGTTCTCCTCTTTCGTCTTCTCCAACATTTTACAGGGTACATGAACCCGACTGGTCGTTTCATTTACAGAAAGGAATTATGTACGCTCATGCAACCCACCCTACTAACCTGCAATCAGCACTGTCCGTCGAATGTTTGACGCAAGGCTGCTTAAGTGTCGAGTGAGGCAGGAGAGGGTGTGGGGGAGGGTGTTGGAGAGACTGGTCTACGACAGATACAACTGTCTTTTAATTTGTATCCTACCTTCCCTCACCTTTCCCTCCCCCAACCAGCGAATCGGATTTACAGCTGATGAAGCACGTATGGTAGAATAAGCTGATTCCCCTATTATCTCTTCTTTGATCCTTAGAAATCTAGGTGAGACAATACGAGATCATGACGGCTGTACGCTATACTGAGCCAATAAGTCTACTACCTCGCCAGCTGTTTTATCCATTATGCAGCTCGAAGTATTATCGCTCAGCTCCCGTTACCAAGATTCTGCTAAGGGCATACATACCTCCCTCAAATGCGAGTAGTCTCACTTAGACCTAGACATGCGTCGAACGTACCTAATCACACTCACACACTGACACACACACACACACACACAACGTCAAAGAACACATGCAGACCCCATACACAAATGTACACGTGTACATGAATATAAAGCATACACGTCCGCTTAAAGCAAAGATTTTGAGAAAATATGATAAGAAAGTGTACTCACTGACACCACCTGAAATCACAAATGTCATTTTTCAGTTTCACATAATTGCTGGCGACACCGAAGATTATAATGTTCACAGACCAAATATAAAAATCTTTGACACTACTAAAGGGTACTGACAATATGATCTGCATTCACTGTTTACAACAACCTTGATACAGAATTAAATAGTTAAATTTCTTTTAAACAGAAAGGTTAGCTCTTACAGTTTTCGAAAAAGAACATGTCTTTTTTCTGTTCTGTTCTACGTTACACTAAAAATAGTAGTAAAGTATATAACGAGATCTCTAGTACAGCATTTTCAAGAGTGCTAAATATTATTAATATATGTTGCTTATCGAAAGAACTCAGACAGTTCAAAAACAAAAGATAATCTTTAAGCTCCACATTCTCGAAGAATCATAATTTTCGCCTATATATAAACGGTGTCAAATCAGTGTTCTCACATAAAGTTTCTGAATAGGAAGTTTAAGTTTCCCAGTTACTGTTGCTGTTCAAAAGACCGCTGTGACATATTTAGGTTGATAATATAGGTCAGACCTAAGATGGAAATAGTAAAGGAGGCGTATTTGTGTACAGCGCTGAGTGAATAGTTTTCCAAGGAAAGAAGATTACATTATTTTGCGGACAGGAACGGTGAAGGCTAAACGTTTGCAGAGGAAAGCGTTAATAAGGTTTTAATAAATAAAGAACGCAAGATATGTGGGTATATTATGAAGAGGAAGAAATGATACTGGTACAATATCATGTGTTCTGCGGGCCACCCTATAGTCCATGTCTGTGAAAAAAAAATATGCCGCCTGCACCCCGCATGCCGTTCGCCTGCCAAGCTTTGCATACACTCACACAGACTGACAACCTACAGATTTCCCGACCACAGACATGTTGATTTACGTCTTCTTCATACCGATGGAAAACAGTTTCTTTTCTTCCATTCTGCTGTACTTTCCCTTTCCTGTAATCCTTTTAGTTTTTATGTTTTCCGCTTTCCCTTTCTCTTTTTCAATCTTGTTTTTCATTTTTTCTTTCTTTGCCTTACATTCTTTCTTGCTTGCTTTCTTTTTCTTTCTTTAATTCATTTTCTTTCCTTTATCATTAACGTTCGTATTTATTTATTTTTCTATCTTGGATTGCTTATTCTAGTAAAACGCTGTTTCAAAGAACCATAGTGTTCACACCAGGTGTGTGTACGTGTGCGTGTGTGTGCGTGTGTGTGTGCTTGTGTGTACGTGTGTGTGCCTGCGTGTGTGCGTGTGCGGTTGTGTGTATGCGTAGGCGTAGGCGTGTGATGTTTGGGAACAGGACGCCTTCACATAACAGCAATGTGTGTTTGTAATGCAACCTGTTCCGCGTCAAAACCGAGGCGTGCCAGAGTTGAAGATTATGACAGTTTGCAGAATGTGCTGATGCGTGTCCACAGTATTAAGTACACCATTCCTTCTCCACGGACCAGGAGAAGAAGTTTTGTTGTTGTTGTTACTGCTGTTGTTGTTGAGTTGTTGTTTGGTTGTTTTTACGAAGCACTGAATATAGTGTCTGCAGACCGGAAGACATACGTACACAAAAGTGTACTTCATTCAATAAATATTTTTGTCAGAAGCAAAACGTATTTCTGGAAATTCCAACTTGTCAGTGACACTAAGCTGGCAAGCAGATAAAAGGATTAGGGAGCTACACTGACGTGACTTTATTTCCTTAGTTATTTGAATAAAACTTTGAGAAAAGAAAGAGCTTTTTATCTTGTCCTAAGGACGGGGTGGGGATGGGGGGCACTGAAAGCCAGAAAAAGAGTGACAAGGAACACTCGCTAAGAGCCTGGCAGAAAAACAGATGTGGTTAGCTGACAGGACATCGACTGACGTGGCGCGATGTAAAACTTATCGCACGTGCCGCAGACTCGTTGAGAACACATTACACACAACCGCATGGATGGGTGGGGGGGGGGGTTGGTTGTGGGAGCGCACAAAGCACTGCCGAAAAACCTGCTTCTGGGTACGAAAAGCAGAACCGCACATATTATCTTACGATACGTATCGGCAGTCATAGGACGCATTTGTGCGTTTTTTTCTTTCCTCGGCTGCAGATTTTCGAGTGGTTGTCTGTGCCGTTCGGTACGCTTGCAGGCTAACTAAAGGTGCTTTCTTTTTTGTGTTACATGCTTAGAAGTTGTTGTTGTTGTTGTTGTTTTGGTTAGCGATCTCTTACTGCCTTACCAGGGGGAGGTCGCCAGGGCTGCGTCATGACCCCAGGCCAGTAGATGGGCTGGCGGCCCGGCAGTTCCGCCAGCTTGGGGAAGCGAATCTGCGGAGCGCCCAGGTACACCCCCGACCCTAATCGCGGCAGCAGCGCGTGGGGCCGGGAGAGGATGTCGTTAATCCCGTGAGGCGTGGAGCCCGCCGACATGGCCAGCTGCATCTGCTTCATCGTCTGCTGGTAGTCCGACTGCGACATGAAGGAGGACGACGAGGGGAACTTCATCTCCGTCAGGTTGTGGAGGGCGGCCAGCGGCGGACTGTTCAACACGAAGGCGCTGCCCCCTGAGCTCGTGCCGCCCGTGCCCCCGACTCCAGGGCTGCCCCCAGACTGTCCCCCCGTCACGCCCTGCCGGCCAGCGGCTGCTTCCACCGTGGCTGCTGCTGCGGACACGGCGGAGTTCATGCTGACGTTCATGTTCATGTTCATATTCATGTTCATGTTGAGCAGCGACGACACGGCCGAGTTGGCCGCTGGGTTCTGGTGGTGGTGATGATGGTGGTGGTTCAGGTGGTGGTGGCCGTACGGCGACTGGGTGGGGTCCGCCCCCAGGTTGGAGCAGTAGTCCAGCATGGCTGCTGCTGCCGCGGCCGCCGCTACGGCGTTGTTGTAGGTGTTGTAGCTGTTGGGGTCGCCGCCGGAGAAGTCGCCTTCGTCCGAACACTTACCACCACCGCCGCCGCTGCCGCCACCTCCACCGACCGCCACACGTGTTGGAAACTCCCACACCGTGTCCGTCACGTTGGAACCGAACACACCGCCACCGACGCCAGCTGCAACCACATTGTAACCGCAGCCGCCCAAGTCGGCACCACCGCCACGACTGCCGCTGCCGCCACTCACAGGACTGATGCTGTCGCTGGTTCCCGTGGAGGTCCGCAGAGCTTCGCCGACGTCTTCAACGCTGTCGTGGTGCTGGAGGTGAGAACGGCGACGACTGTCTTCACTGCACTCCTGTGCTAGGGACGCGCCGTAGTCTGCCCAGCCGTGCGCTCGTGCGTTCGCGAATCTGTTCGCGTGGTGCAGGGGATGCGCCGCCAGGACTGAACACCGATTGCACCACTGGCCGCGGTGCTGTCACAAGACGGGCACAGTAGCACGCGTGTCGTGTTTGTGTGCCGACTGCGGCTCGTCTGTGGTGCCTACCAACTGGAACACACGCACGCCGCCTCCCAACGTCTGGCCCCTCGCCGAGTAACGCCCGCTCGTTCATCACGCCTGCCTCGCCTTCAACCTCTTGCTGTAGCCACCGCGCCAGGCCACGCCCTCTGGCCAGGCTGCGCGTTCTCATTGGTTCGTTGCTGGTTCTGCTGCCTGCCTGCCTCGCTCGACGTGAGGCACGATTGGTCAAAGCGCCAGAGGAGATAAACGCTATTGATAGGTTTCAAACTCCGAATACCACACTAAAGAGCTGTTGCGCCTGTTCATAGAGCTCTCCCCCCCCCACCCCCAGTCTCCGCACTTCCTTCATGGCTTTCACAGCCACGTTCCTCTTCTTAACTTTTCATTCGTGTTTTAAGTCTCCATATGGCGAGAAGAGCAAACTATCCCAAACGAGTCAACAATCTCATCCTTACAAGAAAACACAGAAGCAGCGTGGCGACTGACAGACCTGGCAGAAGGGGTGACGGCACCAGAGACACTCGCCGTATCGTCTGTTGTGGTGTCTGCAAGGCTTAGCCACGCCTGGCCGAAACAGATTCCTGTAACACGTGGAGATTCTGGGCAGAGCTTACCTTTTCGCGTCACTCAGGAGAAGGGAGGGGCATTCTTTCGAAGGGTTCCCCTAATCTTCATGACACCAGACCTCGGAATCCTGCAATTTCAACATAGCTGAGTAGGAATCTTCGGCTGCAGCTGCTTGTGAACATTTGTGTTCGGACGCAAGTCGAAAAACAGTGGGTTTTCATGGAGGACACGATGTTAAGACTTACACTTTCTGTTGTCCTCTCTCATAGGAAAACAAGGTCACAAGTGTCTTGCAGTTGTGTACATCCTTGCTGTTCCTGTCGTCTGTAACTGTGATCGGCGTCAAACAGCCTTGCATTCATATAACTAAAAAACAGGCTGAAGCTGAACTGTGTAAATAAATAAAGCCCAAGTCGTCACGTTAACGTGTATTCTTGTTTACTTTTAGAGAACTACTTTTACTGGTTGTTAACAGCATAATCTGACTACTCGCAAGCTAATCTTGTTGCTAGCTTTCCTAGGTATCAAGCCCCTTTTCTGAAGCTTTATCTAACGGGGTTCAAACTATTTGCATAACACAAAGAAATGTTTTATTTTTAAGGCAGAGGAGGGTACTTTAAATCGGTAACAAACTACAGCTATTTCTAATGCTGTCACTCGTACACAGACGAATGCGCCTCTTTAAAGCATGCAGTTTATTAACATTCACTCATTCATGAATTCAGTGAGTTTAGATGGGTGGGCGGGTGAGCTGGGTGAGTGTTGGAGTGGGTGGGTGGGTGGGTTGGTCGGTGGTTGGTCGGTTGTTCGCTCGGTCGGTCAAACATCCAATCTCTCATGGTTTTTGCCCCCCTCCTCCTCCCTCCCCCCCCCGCCTTCGTCGTTTTTTATTGTCACATAATGAACATAAGTAGATCTAGTTTTGTTAAGTCTAAAACATTACATGCATACTTTCCACTAAACACACATAAACAGTGAGCTCAAATCACAAGATGAAAGTGTTTAAAAAAACTAGATCAACAACATCAAACTGTTTGTCACATCACTGTGACAAGCTTGAGACTCCCGAGCGGTCTTTAAAAAAGTTATTTCAGTTGAGCTGTCGTGTAAAGTTTGATTTCCTCATGCCTTACAAGGGTGGGTACTTGCTGGGGGGGGGGAGGGGTGATCATGCGGAGTTTTAGCAAACCGATCGATCTTTCAGGTTCGTTTTTTTCTTTTTGTTAAGGAGGGGTGGAACTAAAAAGCTATTCCATTCCAAACCACAAATCACGATATCAAATGTAACATTAAAGAGGAACGTTTGCACTTTCCTCGCCCCGAGACCACAGTTCTTCTTGGGAGGTGTGCCGGAGTGGGAGGGAGGGAGGTGGCCAAATCCACAGAGGGGCAAAAACCAACGAACTCTCACGCGCCCAGACGGAGGGAGCCAGGCCCCTGGGTCGGCCCAGGGTACAACAGATTTATCGCCGACAGCGGCCCGAGTGCCATCCGACAGTGGCCTCGGCACCTGATGGCCGGCCACAGATTTCATTTCCTATTGCTCACTACACCGCAAACGCGCACGGCTGGCCCAGGATAATTAGTCTTTAATCTGCGGAAGATATGATGAACGAGGAAATGAAAAGCGAGAAGATGATATTTATTTTTAGTTCCTGGACACTGGGCCGTCTGACGGTGTTGTTTAGATGTCTGCTGGCTCGCTCGCGAGGTGTTGATTCTATCAGAAAATATTGGAGTGGATTTGACAGAAGATAACTGCGACTGTAAATATAATGCACAATGTGCGGTTTTTTAATAAAATGAAAGTTAATCTTGCTTTCTGAGTCACCATTTTGGTAGTAAATCGTTAAACTGTTTACTTGTCTTTGACACAGTATGATACAGTACGATTATTAACTACTTGACAAAAATATATATCTGTGCCATTTTTCCCGATGGCACGCACCCACAGATGCACTCAGGCATGCACACGCCTTTGTTTGTCCTGCAGTGTCACTTGCCCTGTTCATTTTCTCTTTTGGTGTTACTGCTGTATTAAAAACCTGCTGAGTAGACGCAGTGTATGAATCTAGTCTCTATATTTTGCAGCCGTGAGTGTCGAGATCAAAAGGTGACTGACGGTCTACCTAGTTCTGTCTGTCAGTGCCAAAACACCTTTGTGCTCTGCGTTTCTGTCACTTATATGTTTACAAGTATAGCCAGAACAGTATGCCAGTTACTCAACAATTAATGGTGAAAGCTGTGTATGCGGACGAGATCTAAAGTAATCAAAGCATGGCAGGGGGTTAGAACTGATGCCCCCCCCCCACCACCTCCTCACTGTTGGCTCGGATCGCAAACACTTACCACAGATGTGCAAACCACCTTGTGCTCTTCCAGACTGCCTCTACAACAGCTCTTTGATGATCTGTCAGTCTCCTTTCGCTACGCCCTAACTACAACACCATTTCTCAACGTCTTTTTATTCCAGTGTTGGGAGAATAGCTATCCGATATCCGGAGGGCTCACTGCGTATAGGTGACAGCCTATGGGTGTGTGGATAAGGCAACGAAAAAATAAATAAAGGGAAACTAAGTAAAATAAACCATACTTTTAAACGTTTTTTACCACAGCAAACTAAAAAAACCTTCAATATTAAATTTTAAGATTATCAGCAAATAAAATAACAGTGTAATGAAATGCACGGATCCCGAGTGAAAACTAGTATTTCGTGTGTATTTAAAGACAAGGAATAAAACGGGCAAATAGATCGATCAGACTTTGCAGACTGTTGACAGACATACGTTTAAGAACTCTAGATCAGTGTGTTAACAATTAAAACTGAGTAAATAGATCGCGGAGAACTTCAAGGAAGTACATACACGTGACGAGGGCGTGCGCACTAAGGCTCCCGGATAGTCGGATAACTATTCTCACAACACCGGTAAGTTTTCCTCCTTCCCTTCCGCCGTACCAGAGACGCGTTGGTTCAACGCGAGACGCCTTAAAGGCAAGCATCAGAAGAGGGATTTGTTGTTTTAGAAGGGTGAAGGCAGTAAATAAGTTCCCCAGCCCCCTCCATCTAAATTTTTTAATTTTGCGGTAGCAACATATATGTTGCGTCCACTACTGCAATTTAATATTCGTACCGTTTTGTCCACAATGCACATAACATTGTTTTAATGGAAATTACATATTATATTATATATATATATAAAACAATGAGACTACTATGCCTCATGGGAGCGAGACGATAGTTTTCCAAACAGTTAAAAAGTAAGCGTCTGCACATGCTTTGTCAGGTCCACCTTCTGTTGACGTTCTTCTTGTCTAGCACGTCTGCATCAGGACCAGACTAAGTCACATTACAAGCTGCACTGGATAGTAAGTGTGAGTGGTGCTCACCCAACAAATATAGCTGTGTTGTCTCCCACCCAGTTACCCACCCGCTCACTCACTCTACCAAAACAACACGACGTGAGAGAGAACAGCACACTAAACAGACACACAATGCATCACGTTGCTTACTCGCACCCATCGGTATCTCTCTCATAGACACGCGCACTCGCATGCACACGCATACACTTTCGTACGTCTTCATTCTCGTTCGTTCTTTCGTTCGTTCGTTCCTTCTTTCCTTCGCTGAAATATCCTACAAGAAAAATAACAAAATCTTCTCTGTGGTTAACGCGTTGTAAGCCGATAGTGCAAGGCAGATGGTGTTTTTGAATTCTATGACTATGCAGTTTCTCCTGTCTTCCCGTGGTAATGAAAGTGATTGAAAGACAGCTCTGCGTTGTAAACACTGGGCGTCCACATCTGGACTCTCTGAGGAAAGCCCCAAGCATGCCGAGCGCTGTTTGCCAGAGCAGGCCACAACACGGCCTGTGACTGTCCGCCACAGAGGCACTCGCTCGTCACGGTCACGAAATCAAGAGGTTCACAACCCCGACAAAATGAAGCCCGATTCAATCTCCAGCACCGCAAATCAATTTATTTGTCGCCCAGCTCACTTTTATCCCCAGATTCAGCCCTCATTTATTTTCTTTGCGATTGGTTATAATTCTGTTACTCGTACGGTTTCCTGCCTCAAGTGCAGAGTAGAGTGAGGTTTGTTCCCTTTGGTTTTTCTCACACTTTGGAGGAGTGGGGTGGTGGTGGTGCGGGATACACTGTGCCGACACGGAGGAAATGATTCGTTGTGACGTCGGTTGGGGACAAAATTAGTTTTGTAAGTCCAGAACCTTTTTTAACATCACAAGCGTTTCCAATGCAGTTTCCGCGTTATTGCAGAGGATATTTTATGTTCACTTACTGTGTGTTTATCTTTAGGCTTACGTTTACGTACTGTATGTCTCTGTCCGTCTCACACTCCCCTCGCCACCCCTCCCTATTTAATTAAGTTTATAGATATTAGTGTAAGCTGCCTAACAGTTGAAGAAGGTTGGGGGTTGGGGGGAAGAATAAGTGAGCACAGCGCAGCTAGTCAGCCAGCAAGATGTTAAAGAAATCTTAGTTTCTGAAGTTGTTCAGAACAAGTCCAGTAAGCCTTCTGTAAGGCTCTCGCCCGATTCTCAAGCAGATGGAATGCGCATTATTCTATACCACACACGAACACCACTGCCTAGCGCCAGAGAAGCAGGCAGTAGCCGTGACCTCCGACCTTGCTTTGATGTCTTTTCCATGCCGTTTGTGAAAAAGCGGCTAGATTTACGGCACTTCGAGAGACGAAAAGGGGTAGGAAGTGGAAGAAACGCAACTAGTTTTGGGAGAATTCATCGCAGACATTTTCTCTTTTTCACGGTATGGAGATAACACGACTGTGAAGGGACACCCGCATGTCCCTCTCTTTCTCTCTTTCTCCCTTTATCCCTCCCTCTCTCCACATATCAGTCCCCTACCACCCTTTCCCTCACTTCATCATGTTAAAGTTCCCCGTCTCTCTCCATTTTCTTTTTGTCTTTTGTCCTTCGTCTTTCTCTTCCTCTTCCTATTTTCTACTACTTCTTGTTTCTCCTACACCTTCGCCTGTTCCCTTCTCTCTCTCTGGATGGAGATGCCCAGTCAGTTAAAGGGCCATCTGCACGTGCATTACTTGTTGACGGATGTCGCCAGTGAAAGTCATGATATTTGAATCCGTCTTGCGTGCCTGGTTGGTCGTGAGAGTAAGGTCTTTAATAAGATATCTCTAATTAGCACTGTCCTCGATTTTAGGGAAAAAAAAACGATTCGGAAACAAGTAGCCAATAAATGGCTGTGAATCTTTTTTCATCTGAAAGACACGCATACCACGGCATATTACTGATGGCGACGTATGGCGTTTCTCCTATTTTTAACAACAGGTCAGCCCTCTTCTTATTTGCATCATATTCAGGCATGGCATTCCTCTTGGCTTTTCTTCCCCCCCCCCCTCATCTCTCTCTTTCTCTCTCGCTCGCTCTCTGACTCTATAGAGATTGCATATGTCAATATCTTTTTGAAGTGGTCGAAATGACAGGTTGTTACCATTTTTCAAATCATTTTCCCTCACCCTAGGACTGAAGTATCACCAGCTACCTGTGTATGTATACATGTATACCTTGTACATTTTTGTACACACTTTTATGTGTCCTTGGTCATAAACACATGTAGTCTGTAAACTTGTTTAACCGCGAGCCGAGTGAGTATATTCCGTTTAACCAGGGTTAGGTACCCTCTGATACCCACTGTATAGCAACAGCATACCCAATAACTCTGTGTATGTAGTCGGTTACTTGTGACGTGGCGGGCAGTACCTTAACTTACTGGACTCGACTTCTCCAGAATTAGAGAACAAACTTTTATGATGATCTTGTAAATGTAGATTTAATTGAGTAATCGTCACTAAAACCTTTACTGCATCAGGTCAATGGTTTCTACACCAAAGGGTGACGACGCTATGAAATAATGTGAATAACTAGAGAAATCTACCGAGGGAAAAGATTCTCGTACTCTGACACGTTCGCTCAGTCTCACACAGGCAAAACACTACTAGCTCAAGAGCCCCCAACCTCGTAAAACACACAACTGCAGCGAACCGTTATTCAACATATATTTCAAACACTAACTGGCTCGACAACATCAAATATATCTACAGATTATTTACAAAGAATCACCTTGCTCGTGTTTAGGGTAAGACGCTGCCTGATTACGTCATACCACGAGGTATCAGACAAACAAGATAATCAAACTCCAGAGGGGAAATCAAATTGCAAAACGGCCTATGATCCCGCTCTATACACAAATACAGTAAGTGACCGACAACAGAGCTCCTACTCTTCGTCACTGCTGAAGCAACTACTTCTGCAATACACAATTCTAAAGGCTTCCTTCACTTGCAATGCTCTCAACGTTGAGAGATAACATTTTCCGAGCATTCTCCGTACACGGGCGCAAGACACCTGCAATATTTTACCCGCCAGATCGTCACATGATCATCACGTGTTCGCTCTAGGGGCTGACAATAGTAACACTATGGATGATCACGAACAATTTATTCTGACCGCTGCAGCTTCTGCGACTGCATTTATTTTCGCCCAGCAGTCTGAGAAAACAAAACGGAAAAGACGAATGTGGGTTCCACAGTGGATTGCTCGTCGAAACCAGTTGGGAGCATACGCGTGCGTGTCTTCTACAAGAATATCACCACACGACTCCACCGAAAGCAGACGCTTCTTGCGAATGTCGCACGACAGTTTCGTGACCCAGCCGTCTCGCAATCGACGGGTAAACTTCCCGTACTAAGTCTCTGTTTGAATTTTCTTGGGGATGTGTTTTCGTATATGCTGGACTATCAATCAAAGGCCTAACATGATCACGACCAGCGCTAGACCACACTGCACTAAATAGCAGGATTGTTTCTGATTGGCTGACACGCTGCAACATTTTGAGCCCCTGCTGGAAAATAGCGCGGCGTGGTATCCCCTAAAATGTTGAGAGGCCTCCCTGCAACATTTTCGCTCAACGTTGCAACTTCCATATATGGTAAATATTGCTGAGAACATTGCAAGTGTAGGAAGGCCCTAAAGCTATTCAATGACCAACAATGAAGCTAGGACCCTTCCACGACCAGCGCTTCACTCTTACCTCCTCTTTTGACATACGTCCGGCCACTAGCTTATGACATCTCCTGTCTACGGCAGGATAAAACCACCTATCTTAAATCAACCCGAGTCCCAGACTCTAAGATAAGTTTATAGCAAGAGCAGTCCTACAAGGCGCAACAACAGCAGTCACTTACTAGTTTGTTTCGTAGTCGGCAAAATACCCCGTGTACCTGCGTGAAATGCTGGAGCCCTTTGCTCTTCCAACGTCTTGGCTAAGATGGCGAGGGGTAGAGGTCCGTGGGTCTACACGTGTCCGCTTCTTGTGGTCCTCCTACATTAACTCTCTCTCCATTTCCTGTGCTCTCGTCTCTGTGTGTCGATTACGTTTTGTTTTTTGTTTTTTTGCCTCCTTAAGTACCCTGCCCACCACGCTAAGTGTCCATGGTTACCTCCTTATTCTAATTCAGACCAGTTCTGGCCAGCCTAGGTTGGGGCGGAGCTATCAGCCTGTCATGGCTAATGACGTAGAGTTCCCTACCAAGGTGTCGGGAGGGGGAGGAGCTAACAGGCTAAACTACGAGTGACAGGTGATGACCTAGGAGTGACATGTTGTGACGTACCTTAACTTATTGGACTCGACTTCTCAGAATTACTGGACAAACTTTCATGGTGATCTCTTAAAATGTAGATTTAATTGAGCAATCGTCACCAAAACCTTTACTGCTTCAGGTCAATGGTTTCTACACCAAAGGGTGACGACGCTATGAAATAATGTGAATAACTAGAGAAATCTACCGAGGGAAAAGATTCTCATACTCTGACACGTTCGCTCAGTCTCACACAGGCAAAACACTTCTTGCTCAAGAGCCCCCACCCCCGTAAAAGACACAACTGCAGCGAACTGTTATTCAACATATATTTCATACACTAACTGACTCGACAACATCAAATATATCTACAGATTATTTACAGAGAATCACCGTGCTCGTGTCTAGGGTAAGACGTTGCCTGATTACGTCATACCGCGAGGAATCAGACAATGAAGATAATCAAACTAAAGCAAGAGGGAAATCAAACTGCAAAACGGCCTATGATCCCGCTCTCTACACTGAGTCAATAAGTGACTGACAACAGAGCACCTACTCTTGTCACTACTAAAACAACTATTTCTGCGATACACAACTCTGAAGCTATACAGACTGAATCAATAAGTGACCAACGACAGAGCACCTACTCTTGTCACTACAGAAAACAACTTCTGCGATACACAGCTCTAAAGCTATTAATAAGTGACCAACAACAGAGCACCTACTCTTGACTCTTGTCACTACTAAACCAATGGCTTTACTGCAATACACAGCTCTAAAGCTATTCAACGACCGACAATGAAGTTATGACCCTGTACAACCAGCACTACCCCTACCTCCCTTTTGACGTAAGCCCGGCCACTAGCTTATGACGTCTCCTGTCTCCCGCAGGATACAACCACCTATCTTAAATCAACGCGAGTCCCAGACTCTAAGATAAGTTTATGGTAAGAGTAATCCTTTACTTAAAAGGCACATCCAGTAGTCATTACGTCGGCGTGTCAGCGAAATACACCCTGCGTATCTGGCAAAAAACTGGAGTTCTCTTCGACGCATCCTGACCAAGATGGCGAGGGGTAGAGGTCCGTGGGTCTACACGTGTCCGCTTCACTAGGTCTCCCTACATTAACTCTCTCTCCATGTCCTGTTCTAGTGTCTATCTGTGTATCTCTCTAATCGCGTTTTTGCCTCCCTAAGAAGTAGGCTTTCTGACGCATTAACCTAGAGTAAACCGGTTCTGGCCAGCCTAGGTTGGGGCGTAGCTATCAGCCTGTCATGGCTAATGACATAGCGTACAGCTTCCAAAGTGTCGGGAAGGGGAGGAGCTAGCAGGCTAAACTAAGAGTGACAGGTGATAACCTAGGAGTGACATGTGACACATGTGACATTACTGACCTGAAGTAGTTTCTTTATCTGTAATACTTCCTTGATCAGACGAAATAGTTGAATCAATAAAGATCAAAGTTCACATTTCTCGGACTGTATGTACACGTATATTTGCAATTATTAAACGAAACAAACAAAACACGAAAATGTACTCACAGCCAATCAGCAAAGCCCCAGATTTGTGGGTTAAAATGCTTCTAAATTCAAAAGAATTGCCTGCGATCTCTTAAAATTCCTAAGTAGATTTTCCTCGCTGTATCTTTCCACGATAGACACCTTCAAAAACTCCCAGGAAGCCTGCTTACAGATCAAGTATGGCATACGCCAGACTATCGGACAAGGCATCAGCCTATCCTGCCCCTATCTAATTCCTGCTCCCCAGCAGTTCTGTCGCGAGAAAGGAATGCAAGTAATCTGCCGAATCCCAGGAATCATTCCAATCTGTGAATCTCCTTTCGTAGTTCTCCATCTCGTCTTTTCATCGAAGACCACGAATCTGTATTCAGTGGAATGACCTCAGCTCGCATCTGTGCTATTTTGAAAATTTGAACTTCATTTATTTCTGATAGTGACCTTTCATAATTTTTTTAAGTGGTCGATGTTCATTGATGGTTACCAATACTGATTCGTGGAAACTACGCCAAAATTGAACCTAGCTAGGACACATGTTCGTCCTGTTAGGAAAGGTCTTTATGCAACGTCAGTTTTTAAAGACAGTCAAACTGGCAAGGGAGAATTTTTAACTGGTAGATCTGAATACTTCGTCAAAAAAATGTCATGGTTTTTCAGAAGAGGAAAAGTGAGCATATCAATGAAAGCAAGATTGACCAATAATTTTGATATTAAACTAGTTGTTGTTTTCACAGCCGCATTTGGGAGTACACAGGACATACGATTTGGTTTGATCACGAGTATAGACGCGTTTGAGCGAGGATCTTTAGCAGACTATTCATTCCTTTTTACCTTCTCCCACTCACACCCTTTTGTCTTGTACAAACATGACACATCGCAAGAAAGAGAAAGAAAAAGTGGCGGAGTGTGTGTGTTGGGGAGAAGTGGGGAGGCGGTGGTACATCTTCCGTTCTGGCCATCACGCCCCAAGCCACTCGTCTCATAATTTATAACACTCACCATGCTGTCTCTTGATTTTCAGCTAATATAAAAGCGCTACACCCGAGGTGCCGCCAATTTATTTTACTTCTTTTGACAGACTGGATGACCTCCGTCTCAATGGACATCAGCTTTTGCCATCCATTGCTTCTTTCCCAGTTATCCGCCCCATCCCATCCCCTTACCTAGGTAAGTGTCGGAGAACCCATTACCCTCAGATAGTCTGCGCCTTCAGAATCTCCAATTCATTGTCAGTCCCCCAACGCAAACCGTGTTGTTATTCTCGAAAAAGAGCTGTCGATGGGCCAAGCATCGCTGTGATATATTATCTGTTTCAGTAGGAAAGGTCGATAGACAGCTTCTTCATCGAGAAGTACCTCTAATGTTGCTCTTAATACGGCTGCTGCACAGTGTTTCCGAGCCACTGTTTCGCCATTTGTTAGACTGAGGCTGTCCGGGCCGGTGCTGTGCCGGACGCACTTGTCACAGGCAACAATTTTGTTCGGAAATCTTCTACATCTGTCTGGCTCGAAACAAAAAAAGACCCGAAAGGACGTGAAGGGCACGGCCAGAATTCCTTAGACACTCCTGCGCCTGTTTTTTTCCCCATTTCCAGTCACAAAATGAGTTACATACCGCATTACGTAATGGGGACTTGGCACTTGTGCGAGATAACAGCATCCGTTACCGTAATGTTTTGAGTGATGCATCACTGCTTGAAAACATGCGTTTCTAGTGGCGCGTAACAGGGAATTCTGTGTATCTATTTTTACACCCATCTCTCATTGACTCATGTGTGCGCACGCGCACACGCACGCATACGAAGGCAAACATACACACATGCACATACACATGCATATGTCCATGCATGGAGCATAAAGGTGAGAAGAAAGACGAGAGAAAGAGATACAGACAGATGGACCGAAAAAATAGCTAACAGACAGGGGTCACTTTGACTACGATTCGCACACCATTGTCCTAGATAATTCAGCAATACTATGTAAGAAAATTGATAATCTTAATAATATATATATATATATAATCTTAAAATATCCACCGTTCTCCTCCCATTTCCCGCTTACTGCTCAATCAAAACTGGTACATGCATCCTAGCGTTCAGTTTATACTTCTGTACCGGTCTTTCTTTCTTTCGTTTTCTTAAATCTTCGTTCCTTCACTTATTACAAGAGCAGAATGGCGACCACTGTTGTGAGCTTCCAAATCTCTGTGACGCCATTCTTTCATATTGTTCATTGGAAAAATGGCAGATAATGAAGTTTAAAAAGAAAACAATGATTCGTGGCTGACAGTTCACGAAGTCTTACCGGTCCTTTTCTGGGTACAGCAAAAATAAATGTCTGTTAACCAAAAACAAACAGCGCCCCCAAGCACGCACAGAGAGAGAGAGAGAGAATGAAAAATTAATAACGAGCGTGTTTATGTGTGGGGGGGGGGAGGGGGATCTGAAAAGATCTGCGCAACATGGAACCGATTTTTTCCCTCAACCCCACCCACTCACCACTCTCCCTCCCCTAAGTTGACACGGTATTTGTTTGTCTCGGTCTTAGTCGGTTCTTTGTCACACGAAGCAGAAGATTTCAGCGCGAGGACAAGGATCTGTTTAACGTGCATCCCTAGCTCTTGACACACGTTTTGCTGCACAGTCTTCTGACTCGAATGTTTTCCAGCGGAGGATGACGACCCGTGAAAAGTGTTTCACATTTCACAAATGAACACATTACTGGATTCTTTAGTACAATGGGTACAATGGTGTCATTCAATGCAGAGTAAACATTCATGTTAAAAGACCTATAGAGTTCTTGATACATGGGTTGGGTTGGATAGGGGGTTTTTTTTTTTTGGGGGGGGGGNNNNGGGGGGGGGGGTTGAGGAGAAAGTGGCAATGGAACGAGGAAGGTGTGGTTAAAGCGCTGGTGTCGGAACCCGAAGGAGCTGGTTTGATACCACACTTCCCTCAGATCACCCGGCTGGGAATGGGTCCCTGACCCATGGGTCTTGGAAGGTAAGGCAGCGATGCTTGGACGTATAAAACTGGGGGTCTCGTACACTCTACCCAACCCCAACCCCCCCACACCACCCCCACCCCCCACCCCACATATACACACTCACCTACGACCCAAAAAAGGGCGCGGGACAATCTTTAATCTTCACGGTAAGAGAAGAATCAATGCACCGACATACCTGTGTGCACATTACTAAGAAGGTAAGAAAAACCATATCATTAAAAGATTTTGTTCACAGACCATACCTCCTTTCAAAAAAGGTAATAATTGTAAATTATTTCGGATAATACATAAGCCTTCCTATGACTCATATGTGGCCGTGTATCTCAAGAACAGACACATGGCCGCAGCTCGCACGTAGCAATCTTAAGAGCGCCGTGTCACCTGGCTTCTCGGGAGAGGAACTCTTGAACTCGTCACCAAGAAGCGCTCATTTATCACGCTCTGCCGAGGAGATCACGAGCTCCTCAGGTATTTAGCCGCCAGGCCCTTCGTCATTCTGTCCTCTCTTGCAACCGACTCCGTCCCCCTTCCACCCCATCCTGCCAAGGCGCCCTATTGTCAGGGCTAATGGCGCCGCCACAACAGCTACTATGATCCGATCTGTTGGACATCAGTTTTGCCCGCCCTCAAATCGCATCAAGTTGTTTTTATCTCATTTGGGCCCTCGCTGGCTTCAGCTGTCATTAGCAAGAATCTCAATCCGTGGTTGTCTTCCCTGACAGGCCTAAGTGCTTGGGAGAGGAGAAAAGAAAGGGGGGGGGGTGCTGCGCTGACCGGATCCTCTGCTGGGCGTCCAATCTACACATTGGATGAGGCGGACATCATTTTCAAGCTAATACAGAACGATGGAATTTTCACTTCATTCACAGAAAACTTACCAGTATTTGTATACATCATCGGTCCCAGTCTACGTTCAAAATAAAGTTTCCGTAAAATATTATCAAAGATCTTGGAGACCCCAAGATCTTTGATATTATGTATGCACGGAAGACACAATCTTCAGGTTAACACAGAACGACCTGATGTCGACGTCATTCACAGAAAACTTACCAGTGTTTTTATACGTCATGGAATGAAACGAACATCATATTCAAACTAATACAGAACGATGAAAATTTGACGTCATTAAAGATAAACTACCTGTAACTGCGTACATCATCAGTCCCAGTCTACGTCCAAAACAAGGCTTCCGTAGAATACTATCTATACACAGATGGCACCATCTTCAAGCTAACAGTGAATGATGGGCTGTCATTCATAGAAAACTTACCATTAAGCATGTGCACACATCCACAAACAAAACAAAGTTTCATTATGCAATTTGCGTATACAAGGAACGGCATCTCCAAGCTGACATGGAAATATGGCGTATCATTCACAGAAGCCTTGCCAGTAAACATTCGCACAGATTGTCGGTGCCCAGTCTCCACAGAAAACAAAGTTTCAGAACAACAAATTGCGCCCAAGTTGAGGGCAACATCTTCAGACTAACACTGAAAATTATGAGATGTCAGTAACAGAAAAGTTGCCAGTTGGTAATCGTTCACACAAGCTACTGCAGATTTTGTGACACTAGACTTATACAATGTTGATTTTAGGGAAATAAAATTGTTTACAAGAAACGTGCCAGTAGATCTTTGCACACGTCGTTAGTGTCCAGTCCAAGTATGTCCAGTCCACGTACGTCCAATACACGTACGTTTAGTCCAAGTGCGTCCAGTCCAAGTATGTCTAGTCCACGTATGTCCAATACACATAAGTTTAGTCCAAGAATTTCCAGTCCACGTACGTCCAGTACACGTACTTTTAGTCCAAGTGCGTTCAGTCCAAGTATGTTGACTCCACGTACATCCAGTTCAAGTACACCTAGTCCAAGTATGTCCAGTCCAAGTACGCCCAGTCCAAGTATATCCAGTTCAAGTACGTCCACTCCACATAATCCAGTACCTTCAATCCATGTCCGTCCAGTCCAAATCATCCATTCCACGTACATCCAGTCCAAGTACGTCTAGTACAAGTACGTCCACTCCACGTACATCCAGTTCAAGTACACCTAGTCCAAGTATGTCCAGTCCAAGTACGCCCAGTCCAAGTATATCCAGTTCAAGTACGTCCACTCCACATAATCCAGTACCTTCAATCCATGTCCGTCCAGTCCAAATAATCCATTCCACGTACATCCACGCCACGTACGTTCAATCCAAGTACGTCCAGTCCAAGTATGTCCAGTCCAAGTACGTCCACTCCACATCCAGTCCAAGTACGTCCACTCCACATCCAGTCCACTTACGTTCAGACCAAGTTCGTCCACTCCAAGTACGTCCAGTCCACGTGTATCCAGTACATTATGTGCGTTCAGTCCAAGCACGCCCAGTCCAGGTAAACAAGTTTCAGCAAAAGAAGAGTAAAAAACCAAAAGATGGCGGTCGGTTTCTAAAATCATTCTGATAGCTAAAACAAGTGTTGGGTGCATCAACTATAGAACCGGCTAGAACGGAAAAAAGGTAAACCCTTATTTGTTTCATGTTAAGAAGTACTCGTACCTACCGCTGCTAATTACCATACTTAACTTTTAATATTAAAGGTACAGTTTCTTCTTGCTTTCCAAAACGATCAAGAGACAAGCGTGCGTAGGTGGCAACCAGAAGTCTACTTGCCCAGGTGTAATCCTGTTCTCTCACTGCAGCCTGCTTTTCCCTTCATAAAGCCCGCGTGACCCTTCTGCTCCCTGTTGATTGCTGATAACCAATGGACGCAAACCAATCTCCTGCTGTAAGTGTAAAAACGATGAAGGCGCCACCCTGTGGCGGGCGGGACAACTAATTGATGGACTCCTGAGCAGCCCCTCGCTTGGCCGCTGGCCTCTGTCCATCCATCAGAAGCTGTCAGACCCAATCCCAGACTATTTCTTTTTTTCACCGCACTCTATTTTCTCTCATCTTCGTTCGAGGATCCTTTCGATCCTAACTTAATTTCTAGCCATCGAACCCGTCTCCACGCTTTCTGTCAGGCTTTAGGGTTGATCGTTCAAGACAGTTTGATTTGTTTACTTCTGGGCTAAGGACTCTTACGTGAATAAGATCGCGCATGACATCAAGGGATTCATTCCGTCCTGGTGGCAGTGACAGCTTTGATTTGATCAACTTTAGGTCGATGAGTGTGGCTTACACACTTACGTTCCTCTCTGTCCCACCCCCTTTCATGCACCCCTTCTGTTCATGCTGTCCCTCCTCCCTCTATTCCCTCCTTCTCCGTCCCTCTGTCTCTATCAAACACGTGCGTGCGCGCGTACGTAACTCTTCACACTTACACTCATGCCCCAGTTCATCTACCGTTTAGTCTAACACATTCAGTTCCTTTTCGTGTTTTCGAGTCCTTTCTTCCTTCCCTCCACTCAACCCCCAGGTCCTTCCCTCTCCTTTTAAATTCCAATTAGTCTTCGACCGTGCCTTAAAGCCAAGCTTCAACCCATGATGTAACGTTCTGCAAAGCGCGGGGTTGCAGTCAATAAATACTCTGATGTGATCTCCCACTTCTGTGAGCTCTGCAGACTCAACTTTGCTACGACGCACTACTAACAGAAATCGGAGAAAATTCCGGTTCTTGACTTAATACTGCTTGATAAAACAGCTAGGCATATTGGACAAACCTGCATACATTGCGCGAAAATGGGCAAATTTCGGCATTTAAGCGAGACATACGCGCTTTTCCTGTCACGCACTTGTTAGAGCAGCGAAAAACGATGATTGTTTTCAGTTTTAAAATGTTGATATAGTGGTGTTATTTGTAAAGCAGATTTCAAGTCAGAGCCGAAAGGATATGCCAGACATCATCTTTCCCTCTCGGCTAACACAGTCCTTTACTGAAGTCCTATATCCTCGGAGACAAAAGAGATTCTATGAAATCCTATGAGATGCCATGTGCTGGTAAAATTTGAAAACTAAAGAGACACTTACTCATTCGGAACTTATCATGTAAGCTTTTTAAAGAGCAAACACCACTACATAACCTTTGATCCCCTCACAGCGTCGCCTAAGAAGGATATGTGTACTGCACCAGGTCGGTGTTGTCATTTCCACCTATTCGATAGACGACTGTACTTAATCTACTCATATATCACGTACTAAGCACTTCAGTTTAAACAGCATTAGTTTACCACTTGTTCTCATTAGCATAGCATTCACTTTCTCCTGATCATCATTCCGGGTTGACCGTGCATTTAAAAATCTTGCCTGGTTGCGTTCAAAAAAATGTACCCTATTTTAAAATCTCGCTCGCAATCTCAACAAAAAAAAAATCTCGTGGCTCTGTTCCAAATCTTAACGTCACATAGCAGCGAAAAAAAAACAGTCTCTCTGCTCTCGCATCTGTGTTCCGCCTTTCTTTCTTAAAAAAATCTTGTCCCTCCACCTCACCCCTTCCCGCCCGCCTCCACAAAAAATACCGCTTGTATGACCTGTAGGATAATGGTTTGAAGATTCTCACGAAGCTAGATAAAGATAACACAAACAGCGTTGTTGGTCTGCCTTCCCAAGCCTACCTGTCTCCTGCGTGCCGGCAAATGGCCAAACCATAATGCTGTTGTTCCCAAAGTTTGGCCAAACTCGGCAATAGATTGCTTTTCTTGATGAAGTCCTGCCTGACGAGAGACATGCGCACGACGGCAAATGCAGTCCTGTAGATATCTACAGCTATCATCGTAACTATGCAGGGCTTAGGGTGGTTTTAATTAAATGATATGAACATTGGGCTAAAACAAAGTAAGAAATTTGTTTTTAGGCGCTGATTATGAAAATGGCCCTCTACCGTATTGCTTACAACAAAAATGTGGGATTGAGAAAACTTCACCATTAGTTGGGGTGGTAGAATGGAAGCATCTAAAGAGTGAATATAAGGCCGATAAGACGGACATGTTATCTGGGGTCAGATCTGGTGACAGCCCTGAAGCAGAAGTACACAAGTTGCAGTTTAGTCTACTGTTCCATAGGAAACCCACTGAGTTGCTTCAGCAGAGACGCTCAAGATCCGTTTTTAGGGGATTTGCAAGTGAGTCAGGGTTCCAGGTTATGAATACGTTGGAGGGGTCGAACATTTCACACATTTTCGCGCAGCTTGGGAGTAGCCATGAGAATATAACTGCTTCCACCACCACCACCACCACCACCACCACCACCACCACCACCACCACCACCACCACCTCCACCACCTCCACCACCACCACCACCACCACCACCACCACCACCACCACCACCACCATAAAAACCTCCGTGTTTCTGTAACTGAAATGATAGCGGGTCCTAATGACCGCAATCACGCCTATAGAAAAACAAAAGTTTTTTCAGCGTAAGAAGAAAATGTGTTTGGGGAGTCACAAACAAAACAAAGAAAGATAATTTACGCAATATCCCTTATACGTTTCTCTTAAGTAAATGCATTTACGTAATCAGCTGTGGTATCGTTATCGACCATTAAGTGGGAGTTAATTGTATTGGTTCTGGGACCGAAACACCAGTCTTATGCTGACTGACTACCATGATCAACTTTTCGCAGTCTAAACCCATAAGGTGCTCGACAACACAGCTACGCAGCTCCCAGTTATTTCCAATAGTAAGCAACTGGCTTATGCTACACACACCAAACTTTACATGAAGTATCTTCTAGCTTTAAACCGATGACACAACAAACATCAGAACATCGCGACCTAGGGATGCGCTGTCCGAGATAGGGTATACTTTTAACAGCTAGCAGGACGTACTTCCCTAAGGCGCATGTACGAATTCTTTTCCGGAATACAGAAATCCTTGAATACATTCAAAATAATAGATGAACATTAATGCTGGTGCATAATAAGAATGTTTATCAGAAAATGTTGTTTCTCGTAACATAGGCATATTCTGAAGAAAAAAAAGATTTCCTGACAATGTCAAAGGGCGAAGGCCTAAGGTCATAAAAAACGATAAACTTTGCTCAAGAATAAGACATAACTACACAAGGATCGTTGTTTGTAAATGGATGGCGGGAACATTGTACAGATAACTGTTACTTGTAACTGTTGTAAATGTTACTTATTATTTGTAGACTAATCGTGTGGGACGAGTGATGTGTGTCAAAAAAGGGAGGAGAGGGAGGTATTTGTTGCTTAACGTCCAGTCGCAAACTAGGTGCATATCAGGACGGTGTTGCTTAGACAAATTTTACGTGCTGCCACACGTGGGACTGCTGGGGCAACACGGGCTTCAGTCCCACCCAGTCACATTATACTGACACCGGGCCAACTAGTCCTAGTACTGTTCCCTATAGTGCCAGGCGTCTGGCAGGGCAGCTACTATACTGCCAATTTTTAAGTCTTAGGTATGATTCGGCCGGGATGCGAACCACCAACCTCCCGCCTCGCAAGCGAGGCGGTCAGAAAACGGAGAAAAGGGGAGAGAGGGGGAGCGAGTGAGGAGACAGAGAGACTGTTACAGTGAAAACACTATTGAAAGTGTGTTTGGCGTCTGTGTGACCGATACATATGCCTAAACACTTCAGTATCAAGTGAGAGTCGCTGACCCCTCTATTATGCAACGGTTATCAAATATCAACTCAAATATTTTATCCTTAAATATGGCAAGGCGTATGACTGTTGTCATTTAGATGTATAGTCGTGGACCGTGTTGCTGTCTTTCCTTCCAAACAAGTCTCCAGGACAGCTCGGGTCTCCCAGCCAGCATTGTATTTTTTATTTGACATTTTTGGGGATATGGGCAACCTTGTGTTAGCGTTACGGACGTTACTGTTGAAGAACACTTACTGACTAGCAAGGAC
Organism: Lanistes nyassanus; assembly: GCA_004794575.1. Taxonomy (NCBI): domain Eukaryota; kingdom Metazoa; phylum Mollusca; class Gastropoda; order Architaenioglossa; family Ampullariidae; genus Lanistes; species Lanistes nyassanus. Next base: position 231,129 of record SMGT01003167.1, read on the forward strand.
AGGAATTGCACTCATAGAGACGTGAGGGTTGTGGAAGACTTTCAGGGCACAGTTCCCGCACCTTGATTGTTGTCATTCAGCTGTATAGGCTTGGTGTGTCTGATTTTTTGCCATACATGAAAGCGACCCGCGAAGCCTTTTAACCCTGGGATATTTATGAGAAGTTTTACGAACAAAAACGAAGATATACACGCTCGTGCTAGCCGGCCAATGGCTGACAATAACGATATCACAAAGCAAAAGTCAAAGAAATGAAGTGAGGCGATGAAAGACATAAATGAACGTACACAGCAAGGGAGGAAGGAAGGGACAGAAAAAAAGGAGAGAGAGAAATAGAAAAAGACGGACGGGCGGGCGGGCGGGCGGACGGACGGATAGATAGACTAATGTGTTTCTTTGGTGTTTAAAGCTGAACCTCATTACACAAGAAAATCACACAGTTTGGTGATTAGTTGTTCAAGTCATCCGATGTCGTGTAAGGCAGGGCGCAGTTGCAAAGGGTCAAGTACCTGCCCCTGTTTATCGGTTTGCAACTCGCGCTCTGCACAGGTAATTGTCGGTGACCACCCACGGGACAAGCAGGCGTGCAAACTTACAAACAATCCCGGGCTGGCCACAACCTAGCGGGTCTAGCTGGGGAGTTGGCCAGCCACATAATGAGCCAGTTTTCAGGCTACGCCACGTGGCGGCGCCACAGCGGAATTCCGACAGACCAGATCGAGGTGAGTTTTATGCACAGACAGACGCCTCTGTAAAACGTGCCTCTGGACACACTGGCGAAAGTGCTGACTCAGTCGGGGAACCAGAAACCGTTGATACACACTGTACACCTAGCGTGAAAGAAAGAAAGAAAGAAAGAAAGAAAGAAAGAAAGAAAGAAAGAAAGAAAGAAAGAAAGAAAGAAAGAAAGAAAGAAAGAAAGAAAGAAAGAAAGAAAGGGGAAAACAGGAACAAAGAATTAAAGGAGGAAGGCAGAGGAGAAAGACCGAAACAAGTGGAAGGGAGGAGAAACCGTTCGATGGGACGACTAAAACTTCTATTATGAACAACTAGATAAAATGTACACAAGACACAGTTTGTTTACATATGCGAATATTTAAGTAGTTCATATCTTGGTTTCCAGACTCGAGCTCAATGCAGAAATTAACTGTTTCATGCTTAGCAGCATTGAACGAGGGGTCTGGGATCGTTACTCTCAGAACTCCCACAGGCTACTTCACGCCATAACACCCCACCACAGTGGCCTCGCTGCTCGCGAGCGGCTTGTCTACTATAGCTGTCTACACCTTGTTCCCGCACCTGGCAAAGATCTCGCAGCTTCCTTCTGCTCCGTACAATAGCAGCGACTTTTTCTGAGATAGCATCCCTTTACATTTCAAAGTGCGCAGCAAATGCCAAATCCGCGGATAACGTTTCCAGTTAACATGTGGCCTCTTGGTGCAATGGACTCCAGTCTTCTCTTTGAGCACCAAACGATTACAGGGCCAACACAGTGTTTTCAATCCATACAACCTACTGCAGACTATCCTCTCCGACAGCTGGGGCTGCAAGCGACAAGCGAGTTCAGTGGGATTCCCTTCTCGACAAATGATCTGTCCGATATCTTCAACGAAAAACTGTGGGAAGCATCCTATGATGGCGACCTGGCGATCAAGAAATTAAAAAGGTAAACATGTCGAAGGCAGCCATAATTTTGCCATCATCCTTCACTAGCCAAGGCTAGAGGTGGGAATCTTTATACTGTAACTTTTAAGAGACGATACGTAATTCAACGAGAAGGTTGTCTGGTAATGTCTGTATCTCCTTTGTATATGGCAAAGCTTGGGATGCGTAAGTGCACATATCTACAAATAACAAAGTGCTTAAGTTTCACAAAGGGCACCGACCTTAGGATCACATGGAAACAGGATATGAAACGCTCGTGCAACCCATTCCTGCAGGGTAATATTTTAAATACAGCGTCCAGCACATCCAGGATTTTGCCGAAAAGTTTTAGGTCAAAACATCACACGCTTATCGCGAAGAATCAGCAAAAATACACAGACTGCTTCGACTCACGCTGCACAAATAAACAGATTCGACGCAAGTGCAACAGCTCCGGTAGAACTGCAGAACATAGAATGGTGTCTTGACCTTTTCCGACGGGGAACCACTTCCGGTGTGGGCTGTCAGAGGGCGCTGTGTTAAGCATTTTATTATACCACTTCCGCCGTACCTCCTTGAGGAAAAGACCTCCCTTGTCCTGTGCCAGATATATCAACAATATCCAAATCAAAGCAGCCTTGTACGGGGGAAGAACCCGCGCAAGCGAAAGCTTAACATGACAGGAACACAACGTTTAGATGTAACAATGTCAAAGCGTCCATCATTCCCTGATAGCAAGCAGACACTGCAGGATATTAAGACGCCTCGGGGACCACCGAGTGCAACGTGCCATAGCCACCAACCCATAAATGAAACAGTGAACTGTGGAGATAAGTTGTGAAAGGTTCATTTTATTTTCCCAACGAAAAAAGATTATAAACTAGTTCTTTTTCCCCAGAAGAAGAAATGGACAATTTACTTAGTAAGCGTTATTTCTACTAAATCTTCACTAACTTCAGCAGTTCGTCACGAGGAAAAGGACTGAGCGTCTCAGACTACAAAGACAGGAAGAGGGGAGGGGGTTATCCCAAACGGGTGGGTGGGGGGATCAAGGGAGACCGTCGTGCAAAGAGATAAGACTAATGTTTAGCCCCTCTTTGACGAACAGAGCTGTGTTAGAATTTATACAGCATCATGAGGCGTCGACTTAATAATGACGCTCGTTGCATACCAGGGTCATCTCAGTGCGCCTTTTGACGAAACTGTCTACTGAAAGAATGCGTCTTCCTATCGATCTGCAGCCACCGTTGCAATATTGTACACGCTAGCGTATGTGTAGCCACGCGCATGCACAATACCGGAAAGGTAATGAGTGCAGTCTCCTTTGCTTAACCGAGGAAGGAAATCCTGCAACAGATATGCGTAGCCACTTCCGATGAGATTTAATATCAGTCTTGGCGGCGCCGCGACAGTATCCCAACGAACATTTGCCGGAATATTCCTCACGTGAATTTTTTTTTAATCTACTCAGTCAAGGCTCGGGTCTGGAAATTACGTTCGAGGACCGGAGAAGAGCGAACGAACCTGCGATCGAGTCTTTTTCATATTGTAGTCACACCTGCAGAGAAAGCAGCTATGTTCACTCCAAACCTCTCCTTGGCCACTCAGGAACAATGTCTTAGAAAAAACTAATTTCCTGATCATTCTTCCTCTTATAACGCTTATCGAGGTTACATCCGCTCAAAGCATTAACGACAAAGAAAAGGATTTGACGGCTTTCCGAGTTGAGCAAAAGAGCCCGATCTGATTGCTTCATAACACGGAGAAATGCAAAATAATTGTATAAACTACAGGCAATATCATGTGTTTCCTATGAATCCTTTTCAAATGTTGCTTCGTCTATATTGAAATAAGACGGGCAGGTAAAAACCAGATAGTTTTTATTTCCTTTTATTCCGCCCATACGCATTTCAGCTGAATGGCTTTCAGCTGGTTTGCAGAAGCGTTCGTATTTGTCCTTTTGAAATAAAGGCAATGGTAAACGCTATTCTTCTTGTGTGCAACTTCATGTGGGAACATGCTACACAAACGCCTTTACAACCCACCCTGCCATTTGTAACGACGAGCAATGAGGTGCTGCCAGCTTCATCAGAAGTACAACCTCGTCTCTCTCTCTCTCTCTTGCTCTATTCGATATAAATCAGAGCAGCTCGATCGAGCGTAGCAAGAAAGGAAAGAAACTCCGTTTCTCTTCCCGTTCCAGACTTGAAATTAATTTATTCATATTGTCTGATTACTCTTGCTGCATAACTGTTAGCCTGTAGAGAAGGGCTGTGCTCACAGAAAGAGAAGCCAGCCAATAAAAGCCCAGAAGGGCCGGGCGATGTCTTAATCCACGCTTCCGTGCGCTGGGCAGCCGAGCGTGAAACCTCATCCTTCCACTTGGCCATGATGAATTTCTTTTTCGATTCTGCCGATGTCTGCGCCCAAGCAGCAGCGCTCTTGTTCTCGTCTCGGAATTAAACTGCTCGAGCGCGTCACTTTCCGCTCGCTCAAACGCTCCAGTTCTCTGCCAGTCCAAAATTTTCGACAGCCTTATATTTCACTCGAGCTTCTCGACAGAAGAGCGCTGGCAGTGGTGGCGGCAAGGGCAAGTAAACGTTTTGACGGCGCGTGGTATGATGTATTTTCTTTCTTAATTTGATGATGTAAGGGACAACTCGAGCGTGCGCGAGAGGAAAATGAAGCCGAAGCTTGGCTGGCTGGCTGCACCACGCCATTCCATTCTGGACCCCGTTTTGTCTCTAACTGCAGTAAAACTCACATGTTTCCGTCCTTCCTCGCCTTTTATTTTATCGAAACTACGTGGCTTGTGACAAGGTCGGCAGATATGTTTAGTCCTCCAGTCAAAGCAGTAGCGTCACGTGGAAAACCATCCACTGAATCTTTTCTGGAAGAGAGAATATGAGCTTGGAGCTAGCTGTATAAACGATCATTGGACTGTACGGGGATTTCTTTTTTCGTGTTACGATAATGACACGATCCCTGGAAAGCCATTGTAGAAAATACCCAAAAAATTCAAAACCATCACTGTCTCGTTCTACATCTCAGTAAATATTCTATTCGTCCCTGAGTTCGATCTGTATTAAGAATAGATCTGTGGTTGTGTGGGTTTATTCTGACGGCAACTTTATTATCTGATAGTATACAACCCTATGGGGAGTCGAACTACTGCAAAGCTATATCAGTCATTCAGCGCTCCAAGATTAAAAGGAAAAAAATCAAACGGCGTACTCGACACCCTTTCGCGTCCATTCTCAGACCGTTTTTCTCCAAGACATGGCAAGCAGCAGACACGTTCAAAATCTCTACGGCCATGCCGACTTTTAAAAAATCGACTGCGTTCCCAGCTGTATTGTCAATACAGATGTCGCGCATGCGCGTGATGTACTTTATGCAAAATCTCATGCACGTCATGCAAATTTTATTACGTCTGACTGCCTCGCAGTTTCTTAGTTCTGTTATTTATCGCTGTAATCCCGAAATTTTGCGGAGTTGTTCAATATTCAGATCACGCCGAGGCTTACAGAGTAAAATGTCAACGTGGATCTTGTTCGTTTTTTTCTGGCTTATTCCGTTTTCTTGGTGATCTTTGCAAAAAGAACTTTGGATATTTCAAGGATTATTTCTCCTTATTTACTCGCGTCTACCTTTAGTCGTTTAGTCTCAAAATGACCGCCTAAAGCTAAAAAGTATAGATGCTTCTTGATTAGTATCGTCAACGTTAAGTCTTTATTTTATTATCTTTCTCTTTCCTTGGTGTGGTGATGGCGGGAGCGAGTTCCATTTTATTCTTTTTTCTTTCTTTCCTTTCCTCTTGTCTCTCCCTGCCTTCCTCGCTTCAGTCCTCTCATACCCCCTTACATCTCTCACCTTTTCTTGTACTTCCTTTTCTTTTTCGTTTTTTCTTTTTGTTGTTTTTCTGTTTAAAGAAAAATAAAAAGTGCAAAGTATTTTTTCATCAGCAACATTCTCAAAATTTGTGACTTGAGTATGGCGAGGTAAAGTTCTGAAAACAGAAATATTACTTGTAATAGCTAAAACTATCGGCAGAGAACTCGAGTTCTACAATAAACATCGGACGAGTTTGAAGTGTCGGCCAAGGTAAAGCGAAAATAATTCCACCAGTCTACGCAAAACAGTTAACCTGAACTAATATATGTCCAATCCCCGGGAAAATCCCGGTCTGGAGTAGACACGCTTCGGATATAAAATCGTCACCGACAACGAAGACAATATCATTAGCAAGAACCATTGATACTGTTTGTTGATAACTAAATCCACTTCCAGAATCGATCAGGTTAAGACGGATGTTGACTAACGAGAACATTCAGTCGATGACAGACCGTCGCCAGGAAGCACCAAGGTTAGCAGTGTCAAACAAGTCAGGAAAAAATCTGACTAGACCCAGACTTTGATGTGAATTTGTGGTGTGGATGCCAGACGTAGCCTTATCGACGAGCCCTTGACATATAAGGGACATTTGCAATGAGAACTCGGTTTTCCGTGCGGTGCGTCTGCTGGCGCGATGAAGTCTTTGAAGACCACTGGGTCCTGCTTGCAACTGTCTGAGAATGAGTCACCCCGATCCCTCTTCCCTTGGCTGTACCAAAAGAAATTATGGTTATTTGTTTAGTTACTTGTTTAACATTTCCGCGATTTTTCTTATAGCAAACCCGGACTTGCCAAATTGAAAAACCAATTGCGTACGTGGGTTGTGGGGAGGAGAGGTTGGGGGTGCTGTACAGCATGAATAGCCCTGATTACTCAGACATCCACCATCCCCAACCAACGCACCCATGCGTGCACCCTAGCTGTACATTTCAAAACCTTGGAGGACAATGGGAGAGTGACGGAGGAAAAGAGCGCGTTCGTGCGCGAGCATCTGAGTATTTTGCTTGTGCCTGCTCCCGTGCGTGCGTCCGTGTAAACAATAATAAAAAAGGTTATTCTTTCTTTCCTGAAGCTGAACTAACGACCCACACTGCAGCCCTCGTAACCTGTGCCGTGCCAGCCCTTGCCAGCTAGAGGGGCGGTAGCTTTTGATGAAGCGGAACTTCATTGCACGCAGATCGCGAGCCATCGGCCTCCAATAATTCCTCATATTGCGGCCCGCCTTCGATCCGCCGGCGTTATGGGCGCTGCCTGTAATATCGCACGGCACTGGGTGCCAACCAACGAGCCCCGAGCGCGAGCCAACGTATAAATCACGCGCCAGCGCTGACTCGCCACGACTCCGGTAATTAAGTAATTTGTATAATAGAGAAGCAAATTACAAAATCGATGGGGCGGAATTCAATGACGGCCGCGGAGGCATTAGTCGTGAGTCGACCGTTTTGCGAAGTGATCTCTTTCCTGCTCTAACTTTACGGCCGGCTTCTTGATTCTCTTTTTATGGAATGCCAGTAAAAAAGCACCGTGCCCGTGTTCCCGGAAGCCGGCGTGCAGTCTTTATGAGCTCTGCAAATTGAGAAATCCAATTTTGCGCATTGTAATTTTACTTTTAAGGCTCCATCGGTTATGTCTTATCCAAATATGATTCCAGAGCGAGCCCTGCGAGAAAGCAGCCAGCCACCGGAAGCAAATAAGTGTCGTCTGTCAGCACCAGCGAGACAGTTGCCTCCCTTAGCCCCCACCGCACCATTTTTGTTCCTGTATGTGGTGGCACGCGGGGAGCATTTATCACGTGCTCCCAAAATGCAAAAGGCTCGAGGAGCGAGCGCGCATTTTCATGTTGTCATCTTGCAGTGACGGCAGGGGGTCGTAACACTGCGGGTGATGTATTGCGATTTCACAAGCCCACAGCTTTGCAATTCTTTCTGAAACTTCATAATGGACTGCAATTCTTTGACCCTCTCTATGGCTTCATCTCTCCACTCCATACTAGAGGTCGACCGATTTTAAAACCGCATTTGGGGATGACAAGCTAGGAAGAATAATGAAATAGTCGCAATAAAATTCCTGAATCCAAATGGCCATTAATCATGGGATATGGACACTGTTGGTGGCTTCGGGTCTCTAATTTTTTGCCTGACTATTAATTTTTAGTCCGTAATAAAGAAAGGTATGCAATATTCCTCGAAAATTTCTCCTGTTGTCAAATTCAAGTAATTTTTTTTACTCCGCGTCGGAAGAACAATATTGAGAACACTTGAACTTCTGAAACCTGCTTAAAAGATCAACAAAAATACCCGGGGTAAAATTACATCAGCTGACTGTTATGAGAAAAGTAATTTTTCACTTTTAACATGCTGCTGCTTTACAATATCTCCACTTTGGTCCTATTTTCAATCATTAAGAGGTGAATCTGCGCTAAAGATGTAGAGATGCGTGTTGAGTAAGCAGGTTATACTGCGCAAAAAAGTACATCAGCAATGTTTCCGTTTAATTATTTCGCTCCCCACTCCCCACCCATCATGTCATACACATTTACATTCACAAGTACCTGTGCCGGAGAATGTACATAGGCAATGTTAAAATATAACAGATAGTGGTGTTCTTTTTCCCTTTTATTTTTACTGAAGCGCAACTGTGAACAAATATGAGTTAACCTTTCAGTAACTGAAGTGCGTCCTAGTTTGCCGAACATGGGTGTGTACACCAGCACGCACATTCGTCTTGTTAAGAAAGCTTTACAAAGCTATTATCAGGTCAGCATTTCAATATTTCGTTAATCGACTTCGATGAGTAATTGTGGTTCCTGGATATGTACCGGTTACAAAAATAACCTCAAAAGTGGGCATCTTGCTTTAATGCTTTAATGTCACTGATACCATCATGTTGTAGTGCGATGTTTGGAAGTTGGTATGAAAACTCCAGCAGTGCTGTAACTCTAAACAACCAGGAGGACGACTTCTCTCCAACCACAGCAGGGGTTCGACAAGGTTGCTTGCTGTCACCAGTTCTCTTCGACCTCTTCCTTGAAAAGATCGTGCGTAAGACCCTCCACGAACACACATGTACCACGTCAGTAGGAGGAAGCTAAGTTATCTCCAACCTGGGCTTCGCTGATGCCATCGACCTTCTGGGTGGAAGCAGTCATGAACTAAAGGAACTGAAAGACAGGGTTGCAGAAGGACTTGGTTTCGTTTGGTTTCTTTTATGCTTAACGTCCAGTAGCAACGGAGGTGCATATTATTAAGGTGCAGAACGTGCAGGGGATTTGAGTAGACGCGAGCTCTGAGAAAAGCAAAGGAATGGCTAACAGCACAAGCGACACCTTCGCAGACATCACTAGGAATGAACTCTAGCTAGAATTAGTGGAAACGTTTTAAATATCTCGACTCTATCCTGAATAGAAACAGTAGACAAGTTTCGAAGTCAGATCGCTTGCTACAACAGCGTTTTCAAATCTCAGCAGATTATGGAGTAACAGCAGTCGTCTCCATCCTGCTGTACGGATGTGAAAGTCAGAATCTGACAGTTGAGCTAGCACAGAAGATCGAAATCTTTGAGACCAAACGCTTCCGCAAGTTTCTCAGAATCTCCGCAACAAAGTAGAAAGACTGGCTAGTCCCCAGGAGCCTCTCCACCATCAAGAAAATGAAGCTAGCACGGTTCGGCCACACAACACGTCATAATTCGCCTGCTAAGACCATCTTGCAAGGCACGCTGGAAGGCGGAACGGGGAGACGAAGGCTTGACAACATCAAGGAATGGACAGCACTTGGCACCCCAGTTCTGCTACGGATAACAGACAACAGACCAGACTGGCAGAGATCGTCGGAAGCTGCATCGCGCACGTCCCTCGCACGACCTTTTAGGTCACGTGACTGAAATGAAATGATGGAAATTAGTGGTGGAGGGGCTTTGTTCGGTCATCCTTGTATCATGTGAGTAAAACAACTCATATTAAAGTCTTTGCTTTGGTCTTTTGTTCAGTTAGAGAGACGTGTCCGACTAGAGGTCTGTTCATGGTCACCTCTTATGTTCAACAACTGGTCATTTAGAAGGAATAGTACTTCCCTAAAGCAAAGATCGAAATATTAAAATCTTTCCGTTGAAAATAAAACTATAACTTTAACACGGCAAAAGAAGCAGCGCATTCACCGTCCGGCTTAAAAACTAATCATATAAGAGCTGTCTCCCCTTAGCGATTGAAACATCAAAAACCCATTGGGGTATCACTCAGCGAACAAGGTCGCGTCATTCTGTGGTTAATGTACAGACAGACACAGCCATCGCTGGCCATCTTGCAATCACATGCAATCATGTCCTGCTCAGACACTCAGACACTGATATGCGTCGACAAAGTAATCTGCCGTTTCACCATTCTGTCGGCGCTCCCCTCGATCCGAGGGTCTCCTCTGATCTGACAACATGAGCTTATTTCGCCCGTGATCTCTCTTCTGTTTAACTCGGCGGTGCTAGGATAAGTGATACCTACAATAGCGGTCTCTTTGCGCAAAGTTAAATAAAAAAATACTGGAAGTTGCAACGAGTGATAACGGATCTTGCCAAACCCGATCTTTCCTTTTTTTCCCCTTTCTTTCGTTCTTTCTTTCTTTCGTATACATTTAACATAGTAATTGGCTTAAAATTTAATATTTTTCGTATTACGTTTACAAAGAGGGCTGAATCATAAAGTCATTCTACATATATTGAGACGCCAAGAAGTTATTTGAGCAAGAAAGACAAACACAGAAACGAACTATTGTCATCTGCTCAGTGACACTAACACTTATTCTCTCTCTCTCAGACACACACACACACACATATATACACGTTCGCGCACCCACTCCCCCCCTCCTACACACACCTACACCCACGTGCACACACACACACAAACGCGCGCGCCCGCCCGCACCCCCTCCCACCACCACATGCGCATATACATACACAAGCACACGCACACACGCTCTCTATCTCCCTCTCTCTCCAGAAAAGACTGTTGTAGAAGAATTTGACGGGAGCAAAGTTCTCCTACAGCACCGCCCAAAAGAAAGTTGCATTCGAGTGCGTCGTTCAGTGCTGCAATGTTGCACGCAGGCAATCAGTAGCTGGCGGAGCTTAAACACACTGGATCGAACCGTAATCACCACGCGTCTCCTGGCCGCTAATCAGCTGTTAGAAGGTGTACAAGATTGTCTTTAAGCTTATTTAACCCGCTCGAGTAGTTGTATTTGTCATCAAAACCAAGGCAGAGGAAGCAGTCTATCCGACATTCTTGTATAAACTATGTAACACTTACGTGATATTTAAATAAAAATAATAGCTGCTTAGTGCAACTTAAATAAAGAAGAAAGAAAAAAGCAAGAAGGAAAGCAAGAAAAAAGCAAGAAGGAAAGCAAGAAAAAAAGAAGAAAGAAGCTCCTTTTATTGGTGCCCGTCTCTCTGTTCTTTCTTTCGTCCGTCCGTCCGTCCGTCTATGCAACATGCACGCTGCACTGAGCGCTATCGCTTCGGGTCAGCGGCTCACACCGAATTAGAAGAGCATTGTTTGGAGGACGGATCGATCTGTGTACGAGTTAATTAATGCCTCCCTCCCCTGACAGCAGTCATAATCTGATCATACCGCTGACGGCGTGTCATTGAGACACGGAGAGGATGCGAGAAGGAGGGTCTGTAGGGACGAGATTCCCCGCTCTCGTCCAGCACACCAAGCGGCGAGTGATGAAAGGTGGACGCACCTCCTGGGAGACGACGTGCACCGAGGGCGGCCATGTTGGGTGGCGCGCGCGCGGCACGTGCTCGGGGCTCCGTCTTGTCACGGGTGCACGCGCGCCCTGGCCTCTGCTGTCGGCTGCAAACGAGCGCGAGCACCCCCCTGGCCTGTCATTCATCACACAGTTAAACGGCTATAACGGCACAGCACTGTTGATGAATTAAACGCATACAAACTTTGATACTCTCCCGCCCGCTTCATCTAGGAAATTAAAATCTCGCCACGCACTTTTGCCGATATCTCAACTGTAAACATAACGAGTGATCGGGCGCGAGACTAATCATATTTACTTTTCGCGCCTTTTTGCACCCATCCCCGACCGTTCGAGCGCCACGACAAAGAGGCAATCAATCGCTCGCCCGTTGCCATCACGGCGAATTGTCCCAGGCCCCGCTCCGCTTCCCAGCGCCAGAGAGAAAAAAAGGCAGTAATCCCCAAACTGCAGACAAACAAATACGATCAGTTTTCATGGTTAGGGCTGGCACAGCCAGAGAAGGCTGTCTTCGATTGATGTCGACGTTTTATCAATTTGCATTCAAATCCTTCCTGGCGGGCCCTCCCCATGAGCTGACCCCAGCCTTGTGCAAAAAACTGATATGAACGAAGACCCGCCGTTTGATGGTTTATTTGTGTCGGCTATCAAAAGCGTTGAGATTTCAGGGCCCAGGTCCCCTCTGTCTTTTTAAACACTGCGCTGTAAAAAGATATCCTTCCCCGAAGAGCATCATCGGCTTTAGACTCCATAACGGAGGCATCCCTTATTACGGCTATCTCTTAGCTCTCTCTCTCCCCACCCCTCTCCCAACACCTCTCCTCTTCTGCATCGTGGCAGGGCGAAGTCAGAAAACGCAACACCACACAGCATAAAGCAAAGGGAGAGCACCCTGGTCGATGACGGGGCACCCGCATCCGTTGAACGAGTTCCATTGAAGTGGGCAGGGTGATCACAATCACGCTCTGTTCACGAAGTTCTCGAGTGCTTCCTTCCTGTGTCGCCACGTCTTCTTCACCAAAAAGCTATTATCTCTCTGTCATGGTCACGTTAGACCTGGACCAAGGTATCATTAAAATAATATTAATTTTGTAATTACCCGACGGAACCGCTAGTTTCTGCAAAGATATTCATTCATTAATGCGTTAGGAGAAAGGGATAATGTTGCCCAGGTGCGTGGAAACGGAACAGAAGTTATCCAGTCTCACAATCAAGACATGAGACACTGGAATGCCTTTTAACGTGCATGGTAATTTAGCACAGGTGTCGAAAGAAAGAAAGAAAGAAAAAATGAAAGAGATCGAGGGAAAGAGATAAGGAAGAAGGGAGCGAAGAAGTAACGGCAAAAGAGAGAGGGAGACGAAATAATTAATTATATAGTCCTAACAGACTGGTTTCGTCAGTTATCATGAACTCATCAGAAGTGGAAGTTTGTTGGGACATGCTAAATATAAAAAATAAACTGTATCAGTAGAGGTAATTATTAATCTTCTTGCGTTTACACATTTATTGAGTCATTTATTGATTTCTGCGCTCCCTACTGTCGCATATTCTCATCCTAGATGACTTCTTTCGGATATCTGTGACAGTTTTAAGTCCTCTTTAATAATTTCTTTTAAAATGGTAATTGATAAACATAGCAGTCAGTGCATATACGTTGATATGATAATTCTAAGAAAGTCAGGACAACATCGAACATCTTCGGCTAAATGCAAAGACAAAACGTGAGACAAAACACAAACCACACGCGCGCGCGCCCTCACGCACACGCACGCACACACACCAACTGGGTGAAAGGAGAAACAAAAGTTAAACAGTTTCTTTAAAGCTGTCGAATATCCATGCAACAATAGATTTTTTTGTTGCTGAAAAAAATCATCAGATGACTAAAAATTGAGACGTTTTTAGAACAATAGTTTTAATCAACAGAGGAAATATAACCATCATCCCTTCTTCTCACGTTCTAAAGTGTTAGAGGACTGTGGGCGAAACTTATTTTATCCGCCGACTGTTTAATTTTACGGTCTTCTGCGCATCTACACGTACCATGGCATCGCTTCAAAGCTTTTCTTAACTGAACGAATGTGCACGGTACTTTGCTGAACCTTTGGCACTGTATGCAAGGTCAGGTTCGACAATGAAGAACACACGTTCGTTTGGTTAAGAGAGGCCCCTTTACTTGTCGGAGGTTGAGGCGCTCAGATAACATCACAGAATATTCGCTTAGCCGAGGAAGGCTTTTGCTTCCCATGACATCCCTAAGCTTGTAGTATCTCAGCGTCAGGCAAACCGCCGTCAGCGGTTACCTGTACGGGAATGATGTGCAGCAACAAAGGGAATGAGCCAAAAGTTATAACGTGACTTGTATCTGTATGCTTGTAAATACAGTTTTCTTGTCATGATAATGTACAATTCCGTTTATGCAACAGCCATTTTGGCTGACTTGCTAACTACTCTCTCTGAGACGACAAGGTGTAGCGAGAACATAGTCCGAGCTTGAAAGGTCCTTTACAAAGCAGCACGTCTTCCCCGGGCAACCGGACAGCAGCCATTCCTAAGCACAAGGACAAAAGGACGACTACTGCTGCAGGAAGATCAGGCTGTTAGTGCCCCCTAGTGGACAGGAGATGAATCGGCCTTGCAAATCCTTTCGAAAATCGCCCTTGCACAGACTCCCCGACGACGCGGTGTCTACGCTTTTAAGTGGCGGCGGGGACATGGTTGAGGTGAGAAAATCCACGCGAGCGCGCACACACACACACACACGCACGCACGCACGCACGCACGCAGAGCAAAAAATAAAAACGCTCTGCCTAAACAAACGCGCAGAATTGTTTGCTTGTGTGTTGGTTACTGAGACGGTGATCGCAAGTGCGTCCCAGTAAAACTCCTGTAGCCATCGATTAATTTCCCGAACCCGTATGTTTGCACACGAATAATCAATCTCTGGCTTGCTGAATGTGACCTTGGTTAGCTATGTCATCAGTAGATAAAGGCAGGTTTTGCGGAGCTCAAAAATTCTTGGTAAATTAAGAAATTTGTAACCACCTTTTCCCATGTTTCTCCTGCTTTAAACATCATGGCATGACGGCAAGCACTCTGGTCCATATCGATTTGAGAGCAACCCTCTAGACAGCTTCACTGACCGCGGCTGCTGTCCATCTTGGGATCATCGCGAAGGTTAACAGCATGAATATGAAGTGGAATGAGACCCCGCAGGAAACTCTAATGCCACGCCAAACTTTTCTGCGCCAAGAAAATCGACTTTACATCTTTACGATCCAAATAAAAGATGGATGAGGTTGCCAAGGAGATGAAAAGGGATGACCCTTGATCGCAGCAGAGCCGACGTGGATATCAATGGCAGATGCACACTGGAAAATATATTTTAGGAGAAATGGTCTGAGAAAGCATTTTTTTTCTTTTATCAAGAGTAAAAGTAGCGAACGACATGTTTACTGGAACAAGAGGTGGGGAGAGTTGGCAGCTGCAGTAAAGTACGCGAGGGAGGTTAGGTAGTGAGATCCGAGTTCTGGCGCTTGAGCAAAGTCCATGCTACCTAGCCTCCCTCGCAGACTTTACTGTTTCTCTCGCGGTGCGAATACCCTTGTGTGAATTTTATATCTTCTAATTCGGAGACTTTCTTGCTGACAAATTAAAGATGCGATTTCAGTCACGAACAGACCACCTTTTCTCGCAGTCAAGCAGTCTATAGCAGGTCCCCATAACGAGACGCGCCACAGTTATCTTTCCCTTGCCATGCTGTTAACTGGGAACATCCGGCAAGGGAAGCAGCGCCTATTGGCTGGAATCATCACATGCTTGATCATATGACAACTGTACTATATTTGGAAGCGGACTGACTCTGACAACGCCACTCCCCCCCCTCCCCGCCACTCTTCACTTTCAGAACCTGCTATACAAGAGAGAAATGCTATTTAGCTGATAAAGAAATCAAATTATACAGTGTAGTACATGCATAGACATCTGTTAGTGGAGACGACAATAGTACGAAAGCCATAATGTCACACATTCGCTTTGCAGTAGCATGCTCTTATGTATGTAGATATAGCAGTGTCTAACTTATGTCTCTGTGCGTGAAAGTTAGCGGATTTCCTATAAACCGCTGTTTTCAAAAGGGGGGAAGCCATCTTCCAGCTAATGAAAGCCCACCTTATTTGACCACGCATGATCGAAGGTCCCCGTCCAGAGTGTGAGTAAAACTATATAGCCTTTGTAGTTAAGGGTGATAGTAAAACTGTATAGCCTTTGAAGTGTGATAGTAGAGGGAGTGAAACTAGAAGAAGGTAAAAGTAACCAGTTCACTGACAAGGAGCAAGGAAAATTAAGAAGCGAAATGTTTACGAAACTGATCGTGCCAAAAGGACACACACACACACCATCCCGTGTTAGTAGAAGGTTGACAACCCCCCCCCCCCAAATAATCCTTTAGATCGTTCTCATGCTTCTCGCTCAGGGGCTTAGTGATGTAGAACGTGAGCGCACGCTGTGCGTTGATGTGAGTGACAGGCAGGCGTGGGGAGCAAGAGGCTGGGGACACAGGCGCCCGCCCCCAGCCTGGCCCACTGTCGAACATGACTGATGTGCCAAGCCAAGGGTCAGCTCGCCGCGCCGGCGCAGGAATGATTGTCTCAAATCGCCGCAAATAGTGCGGAAAATGTTTTCATAACCCGACTGGGGCCCCTCGTGGCAAGCAGATTGAGCCTTGACGGGCCATCTCCCGGGGGTTGTTGCTAACTTCTCGTCTTCGCTACAGGGTGGGGAGGGGACAGGGCTGTGGACAGGCGCTGAGGGGCCCGTGAACTCCGCGTACGATCAGGCATGCCAAATTAAGGGCCATTAAAGGGCGCGCTAAGCGCCTGCGCCGGTGCTTGCTCTCTCTGTCCCCTTTTCTCAAGATTCCAAAGGCCCCAGCTACCGTCACGCCACCTTTCAAACCGCGGTCGCAGGCTCGCCACACGCGGCCACACGGTAGCACGAGGAACCTAGCCCTGTCACTTTGTGAGGTCAGAATCGGCTCCCTAGTCGCATGCCAATAAGGTCACAAGTATAAGTACTATAATTAAGACATGAAAATTGTATTCGTCTTAATATATACAGCTGCAATACTCAGCTCTGAGCCCTCTCATGCCCTCCTGTGCCTTGTTTTCTCTTCCTTACCTCCTATAGCTGTTTTCTCCTTACCCCCAACCCACCCACCCCATCGTCTCCACGCTCTCCAGCGCCTCTCTATCCTTTATCCGCCCACCCTTTTCTCGTTTTCTCGTAGCTGTACCCACTCCCATCGGACGAACCCTCCGTTGCTGCCTCCCCATCCCTCACCCCTTCCCCTTCCCATCCCCAGCGTCTTCTTTCCAAATCAGAGGAGGCGCAGCCATGTGGTTATCAGAAGGCCAACTAAGCTGCGATTTTCTCTCATTTTATGGAGACATTCTATCGACAGCCCGGCTACCTCGGTCTTTAATGTAATGCATAAATTTGCGCGGGGTTCCATTCTGAAGCAATTTGCCGGGCATTAGTCGCTAAACTCCCCGCCCGCGATTCGGCTTGATACGCCAGCGGGCAGCTGGACGGAAGCTAATGCAGGTCTAATGCAAGGGCCTTGGAAATGGGTTGAATTTTGATGCACTCGATATTAAGTTTCTATGGCTCTTCATAGTTTGTCGTGCTTATCGGCGACACCCGGGGACGCTAGGGCTGCCAGCCAGGCGACAAGAGGACCGCAGGCAAGGCCAGGGGAGGCGCCGTGCAGCGCGATGAGAAGCCCGATAACGGACAGTCGGAGGTGTCCGTCCGCAGACGCGCACGTGAACCCTCGCACCTTGGCTATCCTGCAATTTTTTGTTTTCAAAGCTGATTGACTTGCGCCACAAATCGTTGGAAATCTCCAGTAACGATTGCGAGAGATGGCGCGCGCCCTCTATACCCTCCTGCTCGATGCAGTCCTAATAAAACAGTGGGGAGTTCATCTGTAGGAAGTCATCAAGCTATGAACGTGTAGCTTAAGCCATAATCATAACGTACGCACATTTCTGACGTTATTAGGCAGGAATGGAAATCCCTTAATGCATGATTAACTGATTAACTTTTAGCTAGCGTTCACTTTGTTTGTTTCTTTCTTTCTCTCTCTCTCTCTTCTAGCTGATTCTGGGGAGTGCTTTTTGTTAACATCAAAGTCTCCATTCTCGGGGACTTCGGACTCGTGCCCTTTCCCCACACTTCCAAAGGGTGAAAAAAAACTGAAAGATAGACAGAGCTGGTTCGGTTTCGACTGCTGGGTGTTCACTCTATTTGCTGTGGTGATGGCGTTGTGGGTAAACATGGCATACTGTCAATAATTATGGAGGACAGATGTGTCTCGGATATTGACTGGTTTAAAAATTCTGTGTGCTTTCCTTCTGTAGTTGTTGTGCTGAACTGTGAGCTGTTGTCACGAGTTTGGTCTGGTGGGTCAAAGAGATTGCACCACAGAGTCTAGGTGTGACCCATCAACCGCCCTTCTTGCTTTAAGCCTCTAAACCCCTTGTTTAAGCCGCCATCTACCTCGCTGAGGTAATCATCAGGTCGTGAGCGTAGGTTAGGTGTCAGGGGGTCCGCTCGAGGTGTCCACTTAGGGGCGGGTTCTTGTAGTTAACGGGGGGTGTGGCTTCTGCTCTGTCCTGATTGGTTGATGTATGTAACTATTTCGATGACCAAGTGTGTGTGAATGCAATAATGTACGATTGAAAGGTTAGAATAAAAGGACTGGTTTAGAATGCCAAGTTATCTCTTGGGGGCCTGGTTAGCTCAGCTGGTAGAGCTGCCGACTAGCAAATGGATGGTTGCTGGTTCGAATTCTGGTGTGGCCAAGGATTATTTCCTGGAGTTAAACATTGTGCAAACTCCATTCGGCCATTTCCCCGCACATTAAACTGGCTGTCCGCACTGACCATCTTCCTGCAGCCATCAGTCTGGTGGTTCTTTCAGTCCATAGCTTAGTAATAGGACCCCATCGCCCATAGTGCGAAATCACCGTGAGTTGGAAGCACTGTCCCTCTAAATAACTACCACCGCCAAGTTATCTATAGCCAAATCTCCTGTGCGAGGTGTTTTGCCAAAACTTCTGGGAGAGGTATCTTTGGTCAAATCTTCTGCTGGAGAACTGCTATTAAGAGACGTGTCTGCTGAAGGATGATAGCGTGTGTCCTTTTCTACTAGGCTTACTCGAAGTCTGGTGTCAGAAGCACGTGTCTTGAGTAGACCAGTTGCCTAGACCAAGGTACAAGGGAGTTGTGGTGTTCCTCAAAAACTGGTGTGTGACTCTTGCACGTGTTCCTCTGCTGTGGGAAATCTCTACGCTAACCGAGCGAAAGGAGGAACCGCAGAGGGTAAAGGAGGGAGATTGAGGGACCGCAGACAGACAACCGTCTAAAGCAGAGGCAAAGATCCTGCCTTAAAGGAAGGCTGCCTGCAACTGAGCTCTAGGAGAGTGAGTTCAGGGGTCGAAGGTCGACCGTGAAGACGTCGCACAGAGGGGAGCTGTGTCCAGAGGCAAAAGGACACGAAGAAGAGATCACCAATAGGTCTGGTTCTAGCAAGGAGCAGTCAAGAGGACTTTCTGACGTCAGTCTTCCAGGACAACAGAGCGGGTCCCCCCCCCCCCACTTTATGAGAACAGATTTCTTTACGTCGTGCGAACTGTACAAAGTACCAGGTGAAAGTGTTGTGTGTTCTACACCTGGTCGTGGTGTGTGTGCAGTTGAAACAAGTATGTGTGTCTTCATTGTTATGATACCAAAGCAAGCGATGGCAGGAAATGCATGTTAGCTGACCAGAAAGAAAGTCAGTGAGTCATCTTCTGTCGATGAGTCTAGATTATAATTAAGTCTGTAAATGCTCGCTATTGTAAATAATATTCTCTTTTCTTTTACTGTACTGCGAAGTCTTGTTGTTCGTACATAGTCGCTATTTGTAAATATTATTATTTTTTGTTTACTGTATTGCCGAGTCTTGTTGTTCCTTGTGTTGTGGAGAGATTGTAGGTGGATGGGGGCTCGTGCCACAGTGTTCTGTGAGATAAGCATATAAAAGTCTTAAGTAATACAGTAGTTTCCACCTTAACGGCGGTTGTGCGGAGCGAGCGCAAAGACGACATGTTAAGGGAACAAGTAAACCCCACGTGACGACAGCTATGAAGATTTTTTTTAAACGCTTCATCCTATCCGCTCTAGAGCTACTCTTACACGTTCTTTTCTATAACGAGAAGAGGGAAGCTTGACTTGACTTGATCCACTGACATACTCGGGAATCTGCATTATAAAAAAAGCCGAGTAAAAAACACTGGACCTATGCACCAATGCTATTGCTTGCTGGGAAGGCATCCTTAGGAAGGGGTTAGTCTATAGCAGGCAAACCAGCCCGCTTCTTTTTAGGCAGCTTGCCATTTTGCATTTTGCTGATACTGAAATTCTTATACGCACTCTTACAATAGTCTAGACTGCTGGACACTAAGACTGCGCGCAGCTGTAACTTCTGAGCTTCAGTGGTTGCAGAAAAGAATGAATTCCTTCAGAAAGGTGGGGCATGTCTCCACGTCGGGAGTTGACAGAAGACTGTGAGTTTTTCATTTGGTGGCGAAGACCTCTGCGGTGACAAATGTTTACCGCCCGCCATCCTCGTGCCGTCAATCGCATCTCACGTGACAGCGATAAACATGGCTGCCTTAATTAAGCTCCCCAGAAAGCCGAGGCTGTGATTGAAAATCTATAATTGTTGCCCGGTCGGGACCTCAGCTCATTCGTCTTCCTGCCTACCTTGTGCCCAAGAGAGTTGGATTAAAGCACCGGCAACCCTTGAGATCTTACTATCACTCGCATCCTCCTTCCATTTACCCTTGCGGCTTTGTACATAAAATCCTCGGGTGGGTTTCGTGGGCAGTCGCATCTTTTGCTCATACTAAAGGTGTACATCAAATACACAAAGCGAAAGGAACCTTACCAATGCTGTTATGTCTGGAAGGCCAGACAAGAACGTTCATGCAGCCCAATTCGGGAAACCACAAGATATGGCTGCCTTTGGGGAAAGACCTATCAGTCAGCGACTGAGGTTTTGACAATAAAATAGGCTTAATATCCAAAGGAAAAGGTTTTCACCGTAAAGATTTCTGTAAATAGGCCTAAATCTACGTTTAAAAGAAGAGCTACCCCCCCAAAAAAAAAAATGGTACAGAACTTCATCAACATCATTTGAGCTGCCTCAGTATCACTGTAAGTACATGTCAGTCCACTGCAGCGTGTTGCTATCACAATTTGATGAGAAATTTCTTATCTAGCTCTTTCCACCCACCTGCTTAGCATGATGAGTACTGTTAGGTCCTAGTCTGGGGATAGAGCAGAATAAAAAAAATGTGTGTGAGTGTGTGGGCGGGGATGTGGGGGTTAGGGGGGACAGGAAGGGAAAAGGCTCATGCGAGGTTTGCAAATGTAGATAAAGAAATTGAGCCAGGCTACAGAGGATGGAGACAAAATCAAAGTTTCGGGGCATTACCCCTTCAACTGAACAAAATCGAGCAAAATAAAATACATTAAAGAAGCAAAGGACTTACCTGAGAGAAACAGGAACACATGTTGCAAGATGGGGACCAAACACAGGAGCAAAATGGCAGGACAAGCGAAGAACTCAGGAGGGTTTTTAAGAGTTAGAGGTTAAAGGTCAGAGGTTAATAGGAGAGTGTAAGGTTTCGGTGTATGCACACTTATAAAAGTACTTGAGTAAAAATAAGAATAAATATAATAATAACTGCAAATGCCAAATAAATGAGTGAACCGAGGTAATGATATCAAAACTCCCATGGCTGAGAGTTGGGACTTTTCAGACTTTGTATTGAACCGGATCAGACTTTTTCTCTAGACGAAAGAGATCTCATATGATGGTAGAATTTTAAAAAAAAAAGACATGCACAGATTAGGAACATGTAATATCAATCTTCTCTGTGAGCTATATAGGCTTAAAAATCCGCCACTACGCGTCGCCTACCGGGAATTTCTGTATGCAGACGACTGTTTTACGTCACCATCTAGCGTCACTCGCCACCCTCGCGCCTACGACGCTGGCCTCGTGAAACCACCTGGCGGTAAATGAGCGCACCTCGCTAAGCACTGTACGCCTGCCTGCCTGTCTATACATCAGATACCCGGGGTGCCGCATCTATGAACACATTAGCGACAAACGGACTATGATGGATAGCATTGGACACCTTCGACTTTCCTTCTAGCCCTCCCACCCCCCCCACCCCCCAACACACACCTACTTCCGTCTACCCCTCCCCCCTTCGTCCCCCTTTTCTGCCCCACCCCTTCTCGTCCCTCCTTGGAGATCCAGTTGCTGTTTTAACGACTGACAACAGTGTGTGCTCTCGCTTTCCAAAGCCTACACCTTTGATGTAGGGTTGGCAGGGGATAGGCAGGTAGGTAGGTAATGTAAGAGGGACAGAGCTTTCACCTGGCGATGATTTTGCACTATGAAGGGCGGGGGGGGGATGAGGTCCTATTCCTCAGCTATGCATTGAAAGAACCACCAGACTGACAGTGCGAAGTCTGGGGAAAAAGCCAGATGGAGTCAAAACAATGTTTAACTCCAAGAAATAATCCTCGACCTCTCCTGGATTTGACCCATCAACATTCACACGCTAGTTCGCGGCTATACCTGCAGAGCTATCCAGGCCCCCACACTTAGGATAGACAGGGAAAGGAGGAGTTTATTATATTCAGTCCATGAGGCACCTCTTATCTGGTTTACATAATAGCATCCTGGGTTCCACACTTGTGTTAGCGATATAAGTAAGAATGCCTTCATGAGATTACAACAAAACAGAACAACAAGAAAAACTAGTATTCTATGGCAATTACTGTCACCATAACCAAAGCACGTGAAAAGAGCTTTAGTGTTTCAGAAAGCAGGCACTAATGGGATGCCAGGAAGGGCATTTTTAAATAGCACTTGTTATATATACAGCTTCATTTCATAGCTATTTAGTTGGTTGTAACGCTATACAGTTTGTTCCATAGTTATACCATTCATTTTATACCCATGCAACAGTTAAGCTATATAAAAGCATATTTTATCTGCAACCTGCTTTGGAAAGAACTTTCTGCACTTAATTATAGTAAATGGTGGTAGCGGGGACCCCTCCTCTCCTACGTTTAAAAGTCTCCCCTTTTATATTTTCCCTTGTGAAGAACAGCTTGCGAATGAATAATGGTTTAGAATAGAACCTTTTTTTTCGAGGTGCTTGTTCGAGCGTGTGGGTATTGGAGCTGGTGGTGGGGTGGAGTGGTGCGTGCGTGCGTGCGTGCGTGCGCGCGCGCGCGCTTGTGTGTGTGAGAGAGAGAGAGAGAGGAAGAGAGAGACTATGAGAGAGCTGTAAACAGTGATAGAGAAAACAGAGATTATTATAACTTTCAATAGAGTCAAGAAAATAATTCAGCGCAATAGAGAACTGACCCTGCTCTGACCCTGCCCTACACAGTTCTATATATAAACAGGACTCTTCTATGCGACAAAACAGATCCCGTGTGTTGGCAGAATTTAGAAAAAGGCAGAATGCAGGTGCACATTCGCGACATTTCATAACAGCCTTTTCTGGAAGCAAACACGACTGTGTCACGATGCGTCGCATACTGGGACTTTGTGTATTGTAATAGTAGCTTTGAGTGGCCTTCGATAGACGAGTGAATAGAAGGACCACATTCAGCTGACTGACGATGCTAGTCTGTGCTACTGTGTTCGCCTTGCTCCCAGCTTTGTAGGCCCAAAGCTGGCCACTTGTGGGCCTGCGTTCGCCTGTGCTGGGCTAACGGAGTGTGCTAGAAGGGCTCGCTTAGTACCGGCAAAAGAAAGCCAGTCAGAAAGCCAGCGTACCCCATCCCGACCTCGGCTATTGTCCTATTCACGTGGTAAACACCTTTCTAGTGGCGCGGCGGCTTTCTTTCTACCTCTCGATACGCTGGGCCGAGAGATGAAGGGCGGGTGTCGCTTTCTACGGCCTCGGGCCGGGATGACAGCATGACCAGACGCCATAAACCATTTCGGGGATTAAGCAGAATAGGTGTGGAATAGCATTAAAGTGGGTGTCGCTAACTGGGCGTAATCAACGGGTAGGTAACGAGTCGTAACGACAGCGGTGTGCCCTGCAGAATCAGATATCTGTGAGGTGGCGCAGCTACGGGGGGGGGGGGG
>SMGT01003167.1:262593-288185 GCA_004794575.1 Lanistes nyassanus
CTAATATCTAGAAACAATAAAAAAAAACATTTTTAAGAAACAATTCACATGAAGGATTGCTGTTGGGCATTATTAGATACTGAGCTAATATTCACATGAAGGACTAGCTCAAGAGCCCCCACCCTCGTAAAACACAACTGCAGCGAACCGTTATTCAACATATATTTCAAACACTAACTGGCTCGACAACATCAAATATATCTACAGATTTTTTACAAAGAATCACCTTGCTCGTGTATAGGGTAAGACGCTGCCTGATTACGTCATACCACTAGGTATCAGACAAGAAGATAATCAAACTCCAGAGGGGAAATCAAACTGCAAAACGGCCTATGATCCCACTCAATACACAAACACAGTAAGTGACCGACAACAGAGCTCCTACTCTCGTCACTACTGAAACAACTACTTCTGCAATACACACTTCCAAAGCTATTCGACGACCAACAAGGAAGCTATTACCCTGCCACGACCAGCACTACCTCTACCTCCCTTGACATACGTCCCGCCACTAGCTTATGATGTCTCCTGTCTCCGGCAGGATAAAACCACCTATCTTAAATCAACCCGAGTCCCAGGCTCTAAGATAAGTTTTATGGCAAGAGCAGTCTTTAACTTATAAGGCGCATCCAGCAGTCACTTACACGTCTGTCTCGTAGTCGGCGAAATACTTCCATTGTACTCAGCGTGATTGCTAGCTGCTGCTCTGACGTCCTGGCTAAGATGGCGAGGGGCAGAGGTCCGTGGGTCTACACGTGTCCGCTTCTTGTGGTCCTCCTACATTAACTCTCTCTCCATGTCCTGTCCCGTCTGTCTATATCCTACCCTGGTTTTCGCCTCCTTAAATACTGTGTGCCCTTTCGCCCTGCCTTCACACGAACCACCTTATTCTAGCTCAACCAGTTCTGGCCAGCCTAGGTTGGGGCGGAGCTATCAGCCTGTCTATGGCTAATGACGTATCGTTCACCTACCGAGGTGTCGGGAGGGGAAGGAGCGAACAGGCTAAACTAAGAGTAACAGGTGACAACCTAGGAGTGACATGTGACAGAGCATCTACAATCGTTCTTGCATGTTCCCCATTCACAACGCTTCATTGTCGAAATTTCCGGGCAGCAGATCACCGGTGGACAGCTAAAATTTCATTATGCTTGTTTTCAATAGCAGGATAGATCGCTCTATAAAACGAACAATGATCGGGACAGATTAGGAAAAGTCCATTTCCACCCGTTTTCCAATGGCAATGCATAACTTTTAATGAACTACACCCAAAAAGAAAAAAAATCTGCAATTTATCCATGATGGAGAAAATGATAAAATAATGTGTACTAAAGCTTACTATCTTAAAAGTGAAAAAGTCTTATTCATATAGATCCTAGTCGATTCATTCTTGAAGATTCCCACCAGAATGTGCTATGTCCTTGATGCAAAGATAATTTTTTTAAAGTGATACGAACAAGCCAGTGTTGCTGGAATGTCAGCCTGTGGTAAAAACAAAGCCAGTGAACCAGATATTATATACAGAACATAAGTTCTTTACTTTCTTAATAATGTGATATTTTTCTTCTTCGTATTTTGGTTTGTTTTTTGTTGAGTTCTGATGAAGGAGTAATGGCTTCCTTTTTTTTTCTTTTTTGGTAATACTTCGTTCATGGACTTTGTTTTTACCACAAATTTTTGAAAAGTTTAGTTCATGCATTTAAAAAGCAGGTTAACAATCAAATGAACTGATGTGGAGTCGTACCTAAACGTACAGGCCGGGCTGCATCCATTGTACTGTTGGTTCCAATGAGCAAAGGACACAAGGTCATGGCGCATGCACGTTAAACAACTTACAAGCATGAGGGCTACGTTTAATATATATATAACGCTTGGCGGGAAAACGAAATAAGATTTTTTCATTTCGGAATAATGATGAAGTTGAACTTTCGCAGATCTATTTAATCAACTAGTTCACAGCTAAGGCAGGAGACACGCGCAGACTGGCCTGTTACACATGAATCTTGACGATGATTGTTGCTACTGGCTAAACTAAGATGAAGTAATTATATAACTGGTCGCACGACTTATAGAAGTATCCATTCTGATGTCTAGTGTGACCATGGCATTCGGCAGAACTTTCGGTATCAAACAGGAGACTGAAGTTTGAAAAATACACGCACGCATGGACATAAAATTAGCTGTAGAACGACATGTCGACATATTCATGCATTCAAATTTTCCAAAACGAAGGTATGGCAAATGGTGTGCCTGCATCCACGTACCTGCTAATAGTAATACCTTTCTAACAGGTTGCGCATGTTTTCTAATACTGTAGCAGCTAAAGTACTCTTGGAAGAGTTGGTAACAACTATTAAATAAGTCGATGTAACAAGGAACTTATAGTTTGTGATGCAATCATGGAAACGCTTTGATTCTATCGGCATTTCAACAAAATTTCTTTATTTGTCATTGAGTAATTGCTGAATATCTCTCTATTTCCGCATAAAGATGTATTTATTTCTTGGGGGGGTGTGTGTGTGGGAGAGAAGGGGTGGGGGTGATGTGGGATGGGGGGGGGTTCTAAGTGAATTCTTACGTAATCGCATATCGCTTGTAAGGTTTTCATGCAGCAGGAAAGTCTGAATACATCCGTCGGGTTTTAGAGAGATTTTATGTATTGCTTCTTTCAGAAACAAATTACAGCACATTTGGTGAATTGCTTAGATTTACTCGTCCACTCGTCCCGCCATCCTGCTTGGGTTTTGTTTTTCTTATCTTTTCTTTTAACCATGCCGTCGGCAGGCCGGGTCAGAGACAGGACTGCTCAGAAAATTGGTTAGTAGAACACATCTACTATTTGAGCAGCTGTCCAGTTAACTGCCCTTAAGTTCCACAAACTTGCATTGTTTGCACAAGGTGACGGATGTGCACAGATGACTAAATTGGTAATTCCAAACCAGATGCATATAACGTAGCAATTCTGCCCGCATCAACGTTCGGGTGTGGTCAAATGCGTTGGGACATGGCCTCCAAAAGCAAGATACTTTTTACAAACAATCATTAATAGCTAACTTTGGAGAAGAAGATGTTGTTGATACGCAGTAGAAGTAACATCTCGTGATTACTGGTGTTGTAATTTGTGCGTCACACCGACGTCACTGGGTGTAACATCCTGGAAACCGCCGTTTTGCTCTTTCCATCCTATGCCACGCATAAAAGGGACGATAGAGTGAAGCTTGGACTTTGTTTTATGAACCACGCTCGAAAGCTGCAGTGATCATAAAGTGTATGTTTGAAACCTCCTCTATATACACAAAACAAGTCGCTTGTTTAATTAACGCATGAAAATAAATGCAGATACCAGCTATACCTTTTGCCTAAGGGTTTCTCTTGTAGAGATTAATGTACGTCCTAGTTCGGACAACAAGCACACATAGTCATCCGGTTAGGAAAGACATCCACTTCAGTTGCTTAGAGATAGACAGATAGCAGATAGCAGACAGCCAGCCAGCCACATAGATAGGGTGCACCTAGATTGATAAAAAGAAAGAACACACACAAAGGCACACATGAACACCCTTGCGTTGTCTTCAGACGTCATGTTAAGCTCGCGTCCTGCAGTTCATAGGTCCGCGGTGAGAAATAACCGCTCAATGAAGCCATTTTGGTCCAGATCGTGCTAGGAACGATCACCTAGACAGTCGCATTCAGTGAGACATGATGGTGCTCTCGTTTGGATGAATGAAAGCCTTTCACGAGATGCTCTGGGTCTCGGCGGCGCAGAAAGATTGGGGACTATCGAGCCAGACAGAGATACCACAGACGTGGACTCTGTATTGATGATTGTTAACGTCCACTGCGAAATCCGGTCAGTTCTCTCGTTCGCAATGGATTGTAGTCTTCACTGCATCTCTAAGCGCTCGGTGTCTTCATGTACGTGCACATGCGTGAGAGGCACCCACAAAGTTGTAACAACATTGACGGTGAGGTGAAGTGTGCACACGTGTATACAAGAACATCTTTATCGGTTGATTTCTAAACCAAGGACGTACTGACACTACTTCAGCGCTCGATCTTCACCCATCTCAGCTACCATAAAAACGTACGTTGCAACAAAATTAGCTGCAGACACCAGCTAAATGATTTGTCAAAATACTGTAAAAGAATTGGAAGTGTGCGCGAACAATACTGTACATGCTTAGAAGCAATATCACATATTTTGACAATTTTAGAAATAAAATTCCATTGTTAACCACGAAAATCGCTACATACGCTCATGTTCGCTTGTGAGTATAAATCTGCGGTTGGTTGCTCCTTTGAGGGGGGGTGAGGGGGTGGATAGCTCAGTGAGTAGAGATGCCCACTAGCAAGTGGAAGTTTGCCTGTCCACACTGGCCATCTTCCTGCAGCTGTCAATCTGGTGGTTCTTTCAGTGCATAGCTTAGTGATAGGACCCAATACCCCCATAGTGCGAAATCCCTGCAAGGTGAAACTTTCAGAAAGCACTATATCTCTAAAATAACCAACTAGTTGTTCCTTTCTCTCGAAGTCGCGTGACAGTGGTAAAATGTAGACGAGAACAAGTCGGTTCTGCTATGCATATATGCATCAAACCAGCCGACAAAGGCGGTGCGATCGTCGTCTGGGACCGCAATTTATACATAGCCGAGGCGCACCGACAGCTGCTAGACACCACCTTCTACGAGCCTCACTCCGACCACACACCTGCGGCAGACATGAAAACGATCTCTAAGTCGGTCCGTACCTCCATCGACTCAGCAGACTCAAACACCTTCAGCGAAATATCTCATCAAGAAAGACACTAAACAACCGTCCTTCTACTTGCTGCCAAAAATACACAAAGCCAACAACCCTGGCCGACCCATTGTCTCCGCTTGTAGCTGCCCTACAGAAAACATTTCCCATTATTTAGACACCATACTTCAGCCCATCGTACAGTCGCTCCCCACCTACATCAAAGACACCACAGACACTCTCACACCCCTGGACCACTTCAATTCCTCCAACACTTTCACGCCAACACTCCTCTTCACCCTTGACGTCACATCCCTATACACATCCATACCCCACACTGATGGCTTAACCGCACTATCTTTCTTCCTCCACCTACGCAGCAACCCCCACCCTCCTACACACACTCTGATTAGGTTGGCGGAGTTGGTCCTCAAGCTCAACACATTCGAGTTTGACGGCCAGTGTTTCCACCAAATTAGCGGCGTGGCCATGGGCACCATAATGGGCCCTAGTTATGCTTGCCTCTTCATGGGTTGGCTGGAACATAACATCCGCAACAGCTACACGGGCCCCACCGCAGAATTGTACAGACGCTACATTGACGACGGTCTCGGCGCCACTTCCCTCGCGGAGCCACAGTTACTGCAGTACATCCAGTACATACAACACTTCCACCCCTCCATTCAATACACCTACACCATTTCATGCACCTCTGTTACATTCCTCGACAACAACATAACCTTGCAGAACGGCCTACCTGGATTTCCAATCATCTCACCCACCCTCCACCCTGCATAGCATACCCTACTCGCAGTTCCTAAGACTCCGCAGATTATGCTCCAATGATACAGACTTCCTCGAACAATCCGATAGAATGGTAGACTTTTTCCTCGCCCGCAACTATCCTCCCAACCTTCTACACTCTGCTAAACAGAAAGCTGCCGCTACACCACGTGCACTCACACTCCAACCCTCCTACCACTCCAGACACACGGAACCTCGGCCGATCGCCGTCTTGACGCACCACCCCCACAACCTTCCAGTACGTAGGATCCTCCTCTCTAACTGGCACATACTGTCTAAATCCGAACCCCACCTCTTCAAACAAAACCCCCTCCTAGCATCTCGCAGGGATAAGAACCTGCGAGATCTCCTAGTACATTCTAAACTTAAAGCCACCACCACCCTCCCCCTCCCCCCATCCTGCGGCTCCACCCCGTGCAATGTCCCCCGTTGCCACACTTCCCCCTACCTATTGGGGTGACAGAACGCACACTCAACATCCGCTTCACCAAACATCTAGCTGACACTAAACACCGCAGAAACACACCAGTTGCACGTCACTTCAACACACCCCCACACACAGCCGACCACATGAGGGTCTGTGGTATCTGGAAAATGAAGGGCGATTCCACTGACCGTAAGAATATGGAATCCTACTTCATTACCCATTTTGGTACCATGGCATCCACTGGTCTCAACCTCAAACACTGACCCTCCACCTCCCTCTTTTTCTCTTTACCCCTCCTCTCTCTTACTTCTTTTCTCTCACCTCCTTCTCTCCCACACTGACACCCCCCTTACCCGCGCTTCTCTCTCCACACCCACCCTTCCCTACCCACCTGGCGATTGGCTGCCCCTCTTTTTAACCCTTCTTACTCACTGTCCCTTAGTCATTTTCCTGCTGTCCAGCCCATGCGCCACATCTACTGAAGCCAAGTCTTTTTCTTCTGTTTTCGTTGTCGTTTTTGTGTCGTCCTGATGAAGGGGTAGTGCCCCGAAACATGTAGATTGTCTTTGTCTTCGTCATGTCTTAGCTTGGTCCAGTTCCCTTGTTTTAAATTTAAGAAAGGTTTTTTCCTCCATGCGGCAGTCACCTTTTTTTTCTCATATATGCATGCATAAATTATATCTTATGGGAGGGAGGGGGATGTAGAAACTGTTTACGGGGGTTGGAACGAAGACTGTGCGGAAGAACTGAGAAAATGCAGACCCCAAGAGGACTTTTTTTAAAATGGCGGATTCTTTAAAATGCTTTCAAATTTGACTCAAAACACAAGGTCTTTAACCCCCTGCATCCTCACGATTTTACAATTGCTCTAGCACACAATGCGAGAAACCACCCGGACGGCGGCCACGGGTATTGTCCAGCCACCAAGACTGTGAGCGTTATCCGCTAGCCGTATCAAAAGCGCTTTCTCTTTATTAAGGACAATTAATCAAGCGCTCAGGGTGCATCAAGGAGGAAGCTATTGTCTAAGCAAGCGCTCTGGACAGTGTGCAAACATCTTGTCAACGCTTCGGCCATTTATTCGGGGTGCAAAGTCACTGGCACGCGGTGCAAGCACACAGAGCCATCTGCACGGAAATTGCTCCCAAATTCCCCCTTTCCCACCCTCCCTGTAGGCCTCGTTATGTTGCCAGACATCGTGCGACACAAACCAACCGCTTCCCTTTCAAGACACCGAAGCACAATTCTATTCCAGAACTGCTAAAATAACGTCCTCTGGTTTGTCGCGTTGGTGTACTTTCGTAGCAGAGTGTGTACTGATGCTCACAAAGTACTTTGGTCTTACAGTAAGCGATCTGCGACTTAACTGTTGTAGAACAGTGGCGACAGAAATAGCCACAAAACTTACTGCGTGCATTACAAATGTCAATTGTTAAAGAGATCTCCCCCCCTGTGCGGCTGAGCACCAAGTGACAGCATGGTTTGGTGATGGCTTTGGTATTCTATGTTCTGGGACTAAATACTTTTCAGATAGAGGGTGAAGAGTATTCGTACACCCTGATATCTACGGCATTCTAGGGCTGGTACCTTAGGACACAAAGCATGTGCAATCGTTTTTCACGGCAAAAGGAATGATTATGTTTCATCGATCTCTTCAGTCCTATAACGACTCAGAGTTGAGCGAATGTTAATTTTAGGTTCATAAAATTAAAACACTTTAAAGGTCTCACCGTTTATGAAGACCTACTGCCACTAGTCCAGCCTTTTGAAACAAAATATAAACTTCTATGTAACTTGATCGAATATTCTTTACGGACACGTATTTTCACTAAAACCTCAGGCAAGAGAAATATCTTTGCGAGATTATTGAAATTGGACGAAGTCTTTTACGTACGCGGTTGATGTAGGTGCACCTTATAATCTAAAAATTGCTTTCCCTAGTTGTTTCATTTTTTCCCCCTTCCTTCTTCTAGCTCTTCCTCTTTTCCCCTCGTTTCGTTTTTTCCCCTAATGTTCCTTTCGTTGTTTTCTGTATAGGACGACTTTTTTTCTTTTGGGACCGAGGGCCATTTTCAACAAAGTGAACTTCCATTACGAAATAATCAAAAGCAGCGAAGTCGTCCATGTGTCTGACGGCAAATTACTGAACGCAGCTTCAAAGCGTTAGCCGACATATTTTCTTAAATTATTTGCAGCTTCAGCTTTTCCATTAATCTACTTAGACCCAACGTTAATAATCTGGTAACGTATTGTAGTTCCAAGTTTTGAGATCATAGCTAAACCTGCCCAGTGTTATGCACAATCACGTTCAACGTTCTGTTGCCCGAGATTTCATTGAAGGACAAACAGCGTTCTCTATACAGCATTGTGTTGATCTGTGCTAAAACATATCAGCATGATCTTTTACCTGACCAGAGGGAATGAAAATGCAATACGTGTGAAGTTCACAGTCTAACCAAAACGCTCTGTTCGTCGCTGCTGGGTTCAGCTTGGCATAAGGGAGGCTATCAAGAACACAACTAAAAATTTATCGTTACGTTCTGAACTCCCATGGCCCATTCTTCGTTTTGCCACCCAAACTAGCGGCTTGTAGCAACAAAAATGACGCGGTTCCCAGTCTACGATCAATACATATGCTATGCAATTTTAAATCAAAAGATGTGGTAATGAAACATTTATAAAGATATCTTGGGTTCTTAATTTAAAAAGAAATCTTATACCAGTTTTTTTAAACATGGTTCCTTTTGATGCCTTTTCAGGAAATGCACTTTTTAAAGACAGCAGTTAAAGAAGTTTTATGGCAAATTCAATGCGATTGTAAAGTATCTCTGGGTAAGATGAGTCAGGTGGACATATGCTGGTCCATGAACATACATGCGCGCGCACGCACACAGAGAACAGAAAAATGGCAGTGGAAATGTATAGTATTGTCATGTTGGAGCAGACATATCTAAACAGTTAACAAACTGTATACTGGGTAATAACATTAATACTCAAGTAACAAAATAGGCGAATGCTGCATCAGCCACTCTGCATGGAGAATAAAAGCTAGTAGCACTCTCTAGTGGACTGTTGCAATGCAAGAACAGAATCTGGCAAGCAAATGAGGCACCCATAGATATGAATTGCCCCTCCCCCCTTTTTTGCGTGTGAAGCATCCCAGAAAACTGTGGTGAGCATTTCATTAGGCAATGAATGTCATGCAATTTGAAACGGGAGGAAACTGTGATGCACCTACATGTAATAAATGGCAGGACATGTAGGCGGATAAGAAAATTTTTGAAAGAGCAAGACACAGACCTTTCTTCACATTAATTTTTTTTTTTGGTTACAGTGCAAATACTTGAAAAAAATTATTACATGCATAGTATTTTATTAAGCATGCAGGTGCTGTGGGGACTTCAAAATCTCACCCTGTAATTTAAATGAACACCAAGGTACCCATGAACTACAGACACCTCTGTCCTCACCTGTCAAGTAGTTGTGCCCTTGTCATAGGACTTGCTGCCAAATACCAAAGAATCTCATAGGACTGAAAGTGAACATCACAGGCCTGGATCTCTGCAGAGACAGAACTAAAAATCTCACGTTCTCCAGAAAGCTTGGGTTTTACAGCTGGCTGAAGATTTGCAGCAATACTTTCTAACAGTTGTGAGCAAACCAAAAACAAGGGCGGAAAACTACCACAAGAGCAACTCACAACCTAGGAATTTAAGGACTGGACAAACTTGGAATACCAGCCTGGGGATGTGCAAAATGAATTCCCCCCACCCATCCCCCCCAAAAGAAGCAATTTAAAAAAATGACAGCAGATTATTGTAAATTACATTAAGGTTTTGAAACTACCTGCAGGATTATGTTGAAAAAATAAGCAGCTATGAGATATGCAGAATGTTCAGAACTTCACAGGTCTGGGATACAAAGTGAATTTTAGAGTCTTATGAGGCATTTTAAATCATTCTGCCATTGAATATGCAGTAAATTTGTTTTTCCACATTAAATCAGTTTGACTTCTACTCTCTGGCAATTCCTTACCCACAATGTAGCCTTTTCTCTCCAAGAAATCAGATATGGAAGACTGCAGACAGTACTGCTTCAAAATATATTACCTAAAATGAACTCGGACCTGGATCTAGGTCATAAACTGTATTTACCAGAAGCTCTCCTGCCAGTTTTGATAGTCCAAAATGTATCTTGGCTTTGCTGCAAAAACATGATAACGTTTGAACCCCATGACTATTTCTGTCCAATCACAAGAACTATCCCAGTTTTTAAAATCCAAACATCAAGATAAATAAACTGCAAAATGCACATCTAATACCATCAATCAAAAACACTACAGCAGAAGCAAGAAACATACTTTAAAAATCTTTCTGGATGAAGGGCTCTAAATGTAGACTCCAAACCTTTTTATTAATATACTTTTGATGGATTATTACTGATCAATTATGCAAGCAAACACTAAAATGGAAAAAAATGTTGCACTTCACTGTGGAAATACATGTACTAAATTTATAATCCTTTTCTACAGAATTACCTCCACTTGAAAGAATTATCATCACAGGTCATTACACAGGGAAAGACAATACTTTCAAGAAATGCAAATACATACAATACTAAAACTTGCATCTACTTTAAAAGTCGCTGTAAAAAATATCAATACTGTGATATTTATTTCTGTTACTGTCAACCAAACTGAAATTTGAGAAAGGTTTCTAATACGTCACTATTCTGAACATTTTTTAACCTTATGGTAAAATACATTCACGCTTACAACAAATTGAAAATATACACAGCCTTAAGAGAGTGTGTAGGATAAGAGGGGAGAGAGGGAGGGGGGAAAGAAGATGAAATACAAGACAAAAGAATGATTACATGCAAAAGCTTGCTGGTAGGTCAGTTTCTGGGCCTGCCAGAATACATATTCTTCAAAAAATCAGATGTTTGATAAACCAGAGCACACATATCTGGGGTTTTTTCAGGGAGGGGGTTTACATCACTAAACATTTTATTAAAAGACAAAATTTCTTCATTTACAGTTACATATATCAATAAGTTGTAGGTCCTACAGCACAGACAATACAAATTTTATAGCAATTGTGACAAAATGGATGAACACACCTAAGCCGTAATCATTCTAGAAGCACACACCCATACACTGCATCCACAGATGAACACATGCAAAACCTAAACTTAACAAACAGGACTGCCAAGTAGTACACATCTCCATTTTGGCTTGCTAATAATGCAATACATTATTAATAATATATTAACTTAAATGACTTAGGTCAGGGATGAATGAAAAAGGCATATGTTAAAAATTTGCGAACACAATGAAAATGCACATTGTTGGAATATAATGAATTCCTCTTTTGTTTGAATTGGATCTCTCTCTCTCTCTTTCTCACACACACACATAGTACCTATAAAGTAGAGGCATATTTTATAGATCAAAGAAAACTGTATTCAGTAAATTTTTTTTTAAAAAAGGAGTCTGAAAGCAACATGCACCAAATAATATGGACATCTCAGATAAATATAAAGATGCTCCCCAGAAATATGTGCTTCCACATGGAGCTATATAAGAAAATATTAACTGATAAAAACGTACTAATACATAAAAATGATATTATTCCTTAGAAATCAAGATGCAAAGTCTAGAAGCTGAAAGTCAGGTGACCTTTGCAATCTATTAAAGAGACTGTGCACTTTTGCACATAAGTGCACGAAAAAAGTGAGCAAAACAGAAGCAGCGATACTCAGCATAAGTATTTGATGGAGTGTGGTAGCATCAGTTTAGGTTGGGTTGGTTTTTTTTTTAAATTTTAGGGATGATTTTATGTTTGATAAGGTGTTATTAGTAATCTTGAATTCTGAAAATGGAATACTTACAAGCATAAAAATTGTTCACAGTTAGTAGGCACAAAATCCAAATTAAACAGAATTGTGTGCAAACTGTGTTTTATGATCATACTGTTTTATTTTACAGGGGGTGGGGGGTGGGTAAGGTTTTCCACATAAGATTAATCTTAAAAGCCACAGATGACTTACATGTTAGCAGGCACTGCCTGCATGTTTGAAACTTTCTGAACATGGCATCAATCAGCCAGGTATTTTCCTTTATCACAGACTGACTGCATATCACCAAACTTCTATGACCCTGAAGACCGTAATGCAACATTTCTCTGGATTAGTAGGCCTGGACAAACAGCCCCTAGTGTGTGCAGTCTTTATCTCTCCCTTGAAACTCTTCCAGCACTAGACTGAAAACATATGCTTAGCCACTTGGGGGCAGGAGAAGGAAAACATTTCTATACACGAATGCGTTATTTTGTTTTACCTGATCTTGCCTTTCTGTTGATGAAAATAATTTTCTTTCATTTAAGTTTTATCACCTTTAACAAGAAAGACATGACAAACATTACTGGTTTTGTGCCATACCTATTACAATAATTTTTAAATATTAAAAATAATAAACATCTCTACACTTCCACGAGCCATAATTTGAGCAAACATGGATGCCTTTCCATGAATTATCATGATTATGCTAATAAAGAATCTATATGAGATACTGTAGCTGTATGTTTTGCTCTCAGTCTCCTTATTTAGTCCTATATTCAGTGGTCTTCTGTTACAACACACTGTCAAACAAAACAGATACAAGAAAATTCCAAGCAACAGCAAGGGCAATGCATGAAATTTCACCTTAATCATCACTGTCCAAATTAACTTCTATGAATTCCTGTACAATTATTCTTCTAAATGCTGAAATATATTATTAATAACATGCTTCCCAATCATGCAGTAAGGAATTCTTGCATAAATCATCTTCTCTAAAAAAATGAAATGCACTATATAACTGTGGCACCTATAATTAACCACAAAATGGGGGTGGTAATCACATTTGTCCAAATAAAGATCAGCTTTGCCCCACTTCTCTTCCCCTTGTCTCTCGTTTCCCCTCAAACCAGAATTTCGTGCAAGTTACTAAAAAAAAAAAATAAATCAATATATCTCCCCCTTGAGAACATAAGGCAAAGCACTGATGAAAACATTACACACACAATAATATTCAAGATATTTAACATAGTTAACACATGTTTTTAACATTGTACCACATTCAGACCGATAAGAAAAAATAAACTTGTTATTATATGAAAATGTATTATTCAGTTTAAAAGGATAGGGAAAATAATGTACATAAATGGGAGGGGGTGGGGACAGGGTAGAGACTATCCAAAAACAAAGCTCTATCCGATTTAACAAATATATCACATTCTTCTCAAATACTAACACCAACTTAACTTCCCTGATGAATATGTTTGAAATGTATGAGTATGTGCTTATGTTCACAGGGTTGCTGGAAGGTATGCATGAGTGGTCATACATATTTATTAGAACCAATGCAAAACTTACAAATGTTATTTGAAACTGCCTTTCCACTTGAGAAATTTTACATTTTTTTACATTTCACTATTTTTGTTTAGAATACATGTACTGCACTTATTGTTAAATATGAAATTTGTAAATTACCAAAATATATGTTAGTAATAATATCTACGTGGCATCAAATTTTAAAAACGAGAGGTTTAATGTCTGACCACATGTCTGAAAAAAACGTTTTTCACATATTTTCTGTCCCACTACAATTTTTTGTTTTGTTTTAGAATTCGTATGCTGCTGCAAGTATTGAAAACTGAACTTGTAGATTACCACCACAAATGTTGTTAGTAATATCTGATCATGCCATATCCAAAACTGCCAGCAAAGCTATTAATTACATTATTAACAGTATGATGGCCACTATATGAAACTATGGTCATAATTTGACTTTCATTAGGTATGCATCCAGCAGATCTCTGTCAAAAGTTCTTGCACACTTAGGAATTTGTAGGAGCAGATTCACTGTTTTATTATAATAGATAATGATAAAATAAAAATAATAATTATAATAATTGTGGACAAATTAGTTGTCAGGTCTAAAGGGACGGTCAGAGTCAATTCTGTGAAACCTTACAAAGAAAGTGCATGTATTAAAAAAATTCCCAAATTTATGGATAAAATTATTGCAAACCACACTGCTAAGCAAGAATCTTGGGCTATAAGAATTTAGAACTTTATATTTTTAAGCTTACATATCTAAACTAACTCAAGAGTGTTACGCATCATATTTATAATGTGTATTAAATCTCCATTAGACTTGAGAGCAAAATGTCTCACTTACAGTGGACAATGTAAGAAAACAGAACTGAGGAGAATTATTTTTTCATACAAGATGACTTCATCAAATTAGGTTTCTTGTCTCCTTTTGGTGGAACTGGGATGGGAGGTATGGCCAAGGTCATTTTGTAACAGTTGCCCTTATGTCAGTTTACTGGAAGCATGGGGCAAGACAATGCAAAGACAACGTGTGAAACCTAGCAAACATAGTATATAAGGCCTCAATATTTTTTCCCCCAAGGAAATGTGGAAAACCCTGTTTTTTTATCTGAAGGTCTACCACTTCTCCCAAAGCCTCAGCATTTCTCAACATATGTTCCTTCTACATTTCAAGAAGAAAATTTATAACTGTGGGCAAAACATTTAGTAAGTGCCTGCAAATCATTAAATTCAGCATGTGCAGCTAAATCAGCAGTAAGCAGTCTATGACACCTTTCCCCCTTCTCTTTGAAAAACAGGGTTTTGTATTTAAAATTAGTAATTTATTTTTTAAGTAAGAATGGTTTCTCCACCCCCTGTTAATGGGACTGAAAAGCACTAGTTCTCTCTGCTGATGATTATTCTTCCTATTTAACTTACTGTATTTAAGTGAGTGCAAGTAACTCACGTGAGACAGTAATGGTGT
Organism: Lanistes nyassanus; assembly: GCA_004794575.1. NCBI lineage: Eukaryota > Metazoa > Mollusca > Gastropoda > Architaenioglossa > Ampullariidae > Lanistes > Lanistes nyassanus. The sequence continues at coordinate 277,404 of SMGT01003167.1, forward strand.
GCACATGTGCACTTGCATGCGTGCCTATCTGCACACACACACACACCATAAACGCACTGTTTGCCATTTCTGCATCTTAACAGATTTTCTTGTCCCAAACTTTCCCTTTCAACTAATTTTTTTAAATCAAGCACTGAGCAACTTAATCTGTGCATTTGTCTAGGTTGAAAAGAAAATATGTCTATCAACAGTTATAATGGCCTAAAAGGCGAGCTTCAGACATTCAGCAAAACATATCCTGAAAAATGTATGGCCCCGTGCAACTTTACAGTTCCAGTGCACTGTCCCCATGGAATTACCATGCATCACTTATCAGCACCATTTCCATCAAGCATGTGCAGCTGCGACAACAAAGCAAACAATCTTCGTTCATCTTAACAACTGCAGAATGTGACCTCCGTCATACTGATGTCTCACGGAAAACCCGTGTGGAGCTTTGGCCCTGTCGGATGTGAATGTAGCGCGTTGTGTCCACCTCCGAGATCTTCACCTGGGTGCTGGGGATGATGATGTCACTAGTGCCTGGCAGGGCAGACAGCTCTGCTTTTGGTGTGGGTGCTGCACAAACACAGCAAGAGTTTAGTCAGCGCAGAAGGCAAAGATGCAAGATGTAGTTTGCAGAGGAAGTTATCCTTTCAGAAGAAGGCTATTTAAAAAAAAATACAAAGTTTCAGGTGCTGAAATGCCCCCATTTACATCTCATTCAGCAAGCAAAATATTGATGTAGATGATAGAGTAATATCCCTTGCATCAACTGACGTTTTGGATCCAGGTTTAGGGAAAAAAAACTATTATACAGATAATGTTGACAGTTCACCTTAAGTTGATCCCCCCCCCCCCCCCCCACATCCAGAAGGAAGGTGAAAATGGAGTCTATTTATAACTGCCCTAGTCTTAAGTAATCAGGGAGGTCTGTTGGTACATGAGACCATTGCTTTATAAAGTTAATATTTAAACTTTAAACTGTTTGCAAATCGCAAGTACTAGCAAAATCTAAAGCTCATGCCTGCACACCCCTAAAATGGGCAAGTAGTAAACATAATCACAGGAAAGAGATCAGACAATTTAAAAATATATATATATATAGTATGTTTTAAGATCATTCTATTTACTGTGGCATGCTACCAATTGAATGTAATGACATGACACCTTCAAAACCCAAGATACATGAAGACTTTCAGAGGCAAGAAAAGGCTTTCATTTCCTCACATCCCTGTTCTCAAATATTTCCAGCAAATGGTTAAAACTTTTTTAAAGCCATTCTATAAGAATTTGTTGTACTAAATAAGCCTTCCTGTGATATGAACAGGACACTGATTAAGTTCTTTAGATATCTTGATAACAGTGTACTGCTCACTGGCACACGAAACATGCAATGAATGAATGGGACCAAGGGCAAGATGCTACGGACATTTCAGCACAACAAAGCCACTAACAAAGTCAAGAAAAGAACAGTAACAGCTACAAAAAAAAACAACAAAAAAACAAAAATCAGCTAGAAACTCAACTTTACAACATCAGTGCAACAAGCCTACTACATCGCAGTGTTGTATCTCAAAAATGCAGAAGGTTCCCTCAAATCATTAACCCAAGAGCAAGTTCATGAGGACAACGGTAATACAAGGAAACTCAGAACATAACTGATATGAAAGGGTGTACTTGTGAGATACAACTACAACAAAACAACACCTAAAACCAGAAACTCAACAAAAGGTCTAGCTCACAAAGCCAACCTGGGACATGTCAAACACATCTCTGTAGAGCAAGGAAGGTGTGAGGTCAGAAGGACCCTCACTTATGGGGCTTTTCTCCACCTTTTTGTCTGCTTTTGTGTTGACTATGCTAGACCAGACTTGCAGTCACTGCTGCAGCACGATACTTTAGGATTAACCGCAAGTTGGCTCTGTGTTCATTTATCGTGTAGAAATTATACAACCACACAACTGTGAAACAACACGTGATCCCATACTTTCACAACTCTAGTGTCAGTTGGTTCCTATTTTTAAACATTTCTGACAGAAATATGCCCTGGTGCTGATGTTTTCAGGCAGCAGCCAAGGCTTCATCAACAACCCATGGAGCTGTCAAACATTGTGCAGTGACTGACCATTTTCTGCAAACGATACCCCAGTTCTTTATCCTCCCCATCACGTGTATTTCCACAGAGATAAACCAAACAGAAAAAAACAAGCGTGAACTTACAAGGCCACAAGAACAGCAACACAACAGGGTTCGGGGCCACACAGGTCAGAGCAGGGCACAGGGGCAAAGTGGGCCTGGCCCAGAGGACTGGCCATTAGCTGCCTGTGTCTGTTTCACCATCTCTGCCTGTTCAGCCAAGGGCCCTGTTGCAACCACAGGTGCTGCCACTTTGTTGGGGACCACTTCATGCACAACGGAGGAACTGTCACAACAATCAGGGCAGGGCACGGGACCACTGACTTGGCTGTCCACGAGTTCTGTTCTTAGCGACTGCAAGGTAGATGCATGCAGATTTTGGGACAGCACTTGAACAGGGTCAGAAACTTTGGTCTGGGAATTGCTCATGTCTTCACCTACAGCGCATGGTTCTCTCAGATGGATTTCTGTAGAATTCTCTAAGTCACAGTTTATTGCTTTCGGTACTCTGTCTTTTGAAACATGATCTCCAATAATCTCATTATTGGAGTTGATATCGCCACCCAAACTGTCATTGTTTAACTGTTTAGTCCTATCCACGGTGTCTTCTCTTATTTGGCTGCTGTCAGCTTTCCCTGAACTACATAAAGTTCCTTTACCCCCCTCTATCTTTGTGTGACCATCACGGGCGGAAAGATCATACCAAACTGAGTCTACTGTCTCACAGTCTATGCCTTTCTGGGATTCATCCAAACTGTTGGAATCCTCAACAGCCTCCTCGCAGAAGTCTTCTGAGGAAGAACTGTGGTGGCGACTGCGTGGGCGACGAGGCCAGCGCAGTAACACACGCTCAACCACGCACACCTTGTGTGCAATCTGCTGAAACGAGCGACTGTGTTCAAGACAAGAGCCGCTGGGCCCCAGGGCCTTTGAGGTGTCTGCCTCATTGACCCCATTCACACCCGCAAACTGTTTAATGGAACTGTCAAGCTGATCTGAAGAAGATTCTGAAGTGCGGCTCTTGATGCTAGCTCTAAATTCTGGTATCAACTCCTGCTCTTTCTCAAAGACAGCGAAGTCATGAATATTAACTGAATCAAACTCAGTGTCAACCACAAATTCACCGTTGATAGATAAGCCACGTTTGCGTGCAAATGGCTTAACATGATGGGATTCAAATGTATCATCCTGTAGATCTTTACCTTTTCCTGGTTTTATTCGCAAAAACAAATACACTGGCTGCACACAGGAAAAAAAGAGCAATTAAAGAACACACAGTTTAAATGAACAATACAACAGCCAAAGAAAAATGTGTTTAGAACTCCTTTTACTCAAAAGCCTACACCTATAAACAACAAATAATATATATATATTACATTCTTCGTGTTCAGCTAACCTTGTCCAACTCATTCACATATACCCAGCTGACATATAAAGACATGTCAACCCTCCAGGCTTAGCAAGAGGAGTGTTTGTTGATATGAGAGAAGAATTTCAACAAGCTCAGCAGAATCTATTTCAAAAGACTATACTGATTACTCTAAATTTAGTCCTGAAAATGTCAAAACTGAAAGCAGAGATACAAACAAAGCTAGGATGCCTCTCATATGTAAGTAAACTGTGTATCCATCATATCCACTTAGCTAACCACTCTTCTAAATCATGTCTCTCACAAATGGTCTATTTCTACCCATCTGTAAAATACACCTAAGAAGCAAGCAACAGTTTTTAAAACATCTACTAAGTGGAATATTTCGGAATACAACAAAAATGTAACAAATTCCACTCAAAGCAGAAGAGTTGGTAACTCTGCATACACCTCAACCATATACAGCTCCTGAGCTCATCAGAAAAGAATGTACATGAGCAAACAGTCTCACTAAACTTCCATTACTCTGCCCCACCACAAGAATGTATGTTTCAGTGTTCAAAAATATAAGAATGACAGCCAAAAAAACCCCAAGAACTCTCACCTTGTGGTCTCCCATACAAGTGCCTTTGCCAATGATGTCATACTCTGGTTTTGAGCATGTCTCCTGAGGGGGAGGGCAAAAGGCATGCAAACAATACAAGTTTAAGTTGTCATTGTTTGACAGTCATGGACTTTCTTACCCTATCAATGGTAAATGGGGAGATATCACCACCAAGAAATTTAATAAAAATAAAGGGTCCTCTGTTAAATCTTACCATTCATGAGATTACTGTCATCAATCTGTTTTAGAGATTCGAAACAAGACAACTCAAACATAACCAAAATATTTTTTTGAAAGTGCACCATAAAACCACCCATGTTTTAAATTAATGTCTCTCTGGATGGAAGACAATAGCAAATAACTAACTTCTCATGTTAGCTAAAATGTCTGCACATACGTACAAATGTTTTTCGATCCTGTGAAAAAACAAGTCACAGTCCACAGTCAAGTCCTAAATCAAAATATCCAGATATATCAGTTTACAGGAAACAAGATTATAATATGTAAATCAAGTGCAGGTCATAAATTATTATGGATAATAACATTAGAAATACCAGCTAATTACATGTGAAATGATGTCCTTGGCACTGTGAGACACCAGGATGCGGTCACACCACGATGGCACCCGAGTCTTCATGTAGGAAAAGCCATCACTCACATCTTCTGTGAACGGGTAACTGGCAAGAAAATAAACATTTTTCATATACACCAGAGACATTTCAAAATTACAATTAAAAAATAGAGCTTGAGGGAAAGTATCAAATTGTGTAAGTATAAATTACTATGCCATCCATTTAACAGATATGGATTTTGTGATAGCATCACTTACATTATATTTTGGAGACAGCCAAAGAATAATGTCTGATGCCCTCTTATTGGGGTAAACGAAAGAAAATGACTGGTAAATTCTCACCTTGGGGGAAAAGTAATCTCATGTTCATACAAGCGATCCTGAAAAGATGACAGCTCAGTGTCATACTGTAACAGCTGCAACAAATGAACGGCATCAACAGCTATGTTTGCTGATGATTTGCATTAACTACAAACATCCCCACAAAAGCCAGCAGAAGCAGAAAAACAACTGAAGACTCTTGAACGAAGCTGGATGGATGCAACAGTGGACGAACAGATCATGAGTTTCATGTAGTATGCTGTGGCAGATATGAGTTTCCATAGTTTGATACAAAATGTTAGCAAAAAGGATTTGGCTTGGTCTTTGAACTTAATTCCAAATATAAAATCCCATCCTTTGTGTTGATAAATGATGACATGACTATTATTTGTTTATTCTACTGAAAATGACAGCTAAAAAGCGAAGTTTTATTTTAAAAGTCTACATGCATAATTAATTTTATTTCTCATCATCCTTAGTGCCTCTTGCATAGAAAAGAGCTCCCCAAATGTATTCAGCAAAAGCTAAGTGCCCTTAGTAAGCACACACCATATAGGTATACATGACAGATGGACTGATGGACAGCTAACTATATTTGTGGAAGTGGGATTATTTTTGACCTTTTTTTTTAAATTCCACAATTATACAGTGTATACAATCCACACATACAATTTGTGGACGTTAAGTCAGAAACAATGGTGTGATCTATCATCTAATGATGCCATTAACTACAAACATAAAAGCTCTAATCCTTATCCGCTTCCATCCTAAACAGTCCCCATCAAGGCATCCGGTGAAAGGCAAGTGGTGAAAAAGATCATAAAATTGCTAAACAAGGGAAAGGCATGAATTTTTATCTAAAAGTAATAAACAGCAGGCCATTAAAAACATCAGACGTACCCATTTGATGGTGTTGGTGAAAAGCTCAGTGTGTTTATCATGACAGTCAAAGCTCTTTGATTCCACAGTTAGCACAACCTGATCAGTGCAGCAAACAAAACAATCCAATATTTCTCAGGTTTTAAATTAAAATGCAATACTATGTACTCATAATCAGTGGTTTTGAGGATGTTCATTGAAACATTTGATACACTAAAGCCTAGCTGTGGATACAGGCAGCTGTATTCTATTCTGGGTGACAACAAAGAAAGTGGCTTTATGTAATGTACACCTCAGCTAGAAGACAGTAATTTCTGTTGACACTGAGGCATTTTTCTGCAAATGCTTTCCAATAACTTGAGAGGAAGCTAGCACCCATTTCTAGATTGCTACAAGCAGTTATTCAAAAACCTTCTGTAAAGGTAGCAGATGCAAATGACAATGATGGCCGTACCTTTCCATTACCCTCCTCTGTATAAACCACTTTGTTCACCTGGTCTTTTTTCCCGTAAGTTTGTTCCTTCACTGCTTTCATTGTCAAAGCCTGCAACAAAATTACTAAGGTACTTGAGCACTAAATTCCACTATAAATTTTATCTCAGAAATTAAAGAATATTAGATCTGAATAAATGCAATACCTGAAAACTGTCAACTTGATTCACTGTTAAAACATCCGCATCTGAAGAAATTTAAATAGCAGAAAGCTTTAACTGACACCAAATATTAAATATTCGAAATTATAAATACAGAATAAATTTTGTAAAAAAACAAATAGCGAATATGTAAAACACCTGCTTCAGCTGGGGCACCAATTAGAAAAAAATCTGAATCAGAATCGCTTTTGAGTTTTTGGGCGAACAAAAACCAAAATGTTATTTTTAAACCTGAGGGAGAACTTAATGTGAGAAAGATATAATATAGCTTTCAGAAACTGTTAAAGCTTGCATGAAGAAGGAAACTGTGCACTCCAGAAACTGAGTGTGTCTTGACCCAGAAGTAATGAACTTTCAACAGTATGAAGGAAACTTTCTAGACAGCATCAAGAAGTTTTTAATTTTCTCCATGGATTTTTGTAGTTAATTTTTTTCTCTGTGAACCCTTATTTTTCGATGAATTATTAAGTAAAATATGGCACATTAAAATCAACTCAAATATGGTTAATCTGTAATATAAGGACAATTGGAGAGGTTTTAGATAACCATGAAAAGCTATAAATATAATGTTTTTTGACAAAAATACAGTGTAGACATTTTACTTCTGAATAAGGTTGATTAAGAAATATAAAAGAAAGATCAATTATCTATGGCAAGAAAGAGGGATAGAAGAGGGAAAAATATGACACTCTTACAAACCATAATATTAAGTATAAAAAAGCGACAAAAGGGATCTATGTGAAATATCTATACTTATCTAGATCTCCAACATGTATTAAAAACAGAAAGACTTTTACAGACCTTTGATGAAAGGATATGTTTCTTCACCCTTTCATTATTACTTCAGATACAAACTTCATTGGTTTCCATACTGAATTAACTAGCATAATTTAGCTACAAACTCACTACTGTATCGTATTAAATTAAGGGACTCAAAACCTCTATTGTGTTCGCTTGTCATCGGAAAAGACAGTTGAATGCCTTTTTTTTTTACTGTAATATTGTGCAAAACTTCTGGAATATATTTTTTCAAGATTACAAGAGAAGCATGCTCATAGTGATGATAAAGAACTTAAAAAACAATTAGTGAACAATTAGTTATACAGGCATTTGGACATCATCGCCAAACTTCAGAAAATAACCTCATTTCTGTTTACAGACTTCCTTTCTTCTATTCTGTACTGTCTGCAATTTTGAAGTGAGTGTTTTTTTATGGGAAGTGAGTGAATTGAAGAGTAAGCCTGACAAGGAGACAAGTGAGAGTAGCACTGGTGAAAAGTCAGTTGCTGAAAGAATTAGTAGTGAAAGAATACCGTAACAGACCAAGGAAATAAATTTCAGCTCAATAGTTGTATAATTTTCTGGGAGGTTTTGTGCAGTTTTCAGGTGATTTTGACATTTCCACAGAGTACCATACCTTTTCAAATGCTGAGCAGACATTCTGGATGATTTCGCTACCCATCTTGTTTATGCATTTTGTGAAATATATCCATCTACATTCAAGGTACAGTCCTTTGGGAAATTTCTTGGGATTTTACATTCTACTTTCCAAATTTCCAAGTTTTACTAGCGAGCATGCAAAACCAGGAAACTGAGCACAGCTAGTGGCATTTGTGGATCCTTCGATCTGAAGCATGATTTCTGTGTGAATTTTTCATTATATCCAGAATCGTTCGGGTTAAATGGATATCTTAATTTCTATAATTCATGAAGGAAATACAGAAAAGATACTGGGTCAAGAGACATTTCCACAAGGTGAATAGTAAAACTGATTTTTCTCAGCAGTGGTTACCATACACAGAACTAATCTGTGGCTGATGCTCCCTCCTTGGATCTGAATTTACATCCTCACAACATGCACACATCATGCACCCTTTGGACACCTGAAACGTGAAGAGATTGTAGAAATTCTGATGGAACCTCTTCCTCTATTTTTTTTTCCTCCTCTAATACCCCCCACCCTTTTTTTGTGGGGTGTGTGTGTGAGCATGCATAGCTGAGAGTGTATTGTTGTGTGACAGTTCTAATGTTTATATATAGTGTATGTTTTTAGGTGTGAATGTGGGTACATGACACTAAGTGCATACGAGGGATTACTTGATAGTGTATTATTATGTGAGTGAGTATGCTCTGGAGAATAAAAGGGAAAAAAGTCTTCGTAAAGAGAAGACTTCGTAAACAGGCGACTGCGGCTTGAGGTAATAAAGGTACAACAAAGAGAACTTTACCAAGCAAGACAAAGACAGGGAGTCGACAGTCTTGTCCATCGACCATGCATGACCAGCCTCTTAGTCAGCTAAGCAATTTTATATGTTATTTGTTTTCTGTTTGTATCTGTTTGTGCGATCACAAAGAAGACACCATCCCCTGAAACGTCGACTTCCTGCCTGTCTGTCTTGCTTGGTCAAAAAAGTCTACTGAAAATAAATTTTATAAAATGAAATTGATAGGAGATGCAGACATAACCTGTCCTTATGTCTGCTGGTAGCACATCCATACCTTTAATCTACCCATGCACTGTGTGTTCAAATCACTGCTCAAAAATCGACATTACATAAAAGGAAATACTTCTCACATCCTATTGCATCACAAAACCAAATGATTTGTCAAAAAAGTTTCAGAAATCATCTTGCCTTTATAAGCATGCAGGAATCCAGACGGAAGTTGAAATCCCCAAAAATGAATAGTGGCACTTTGCTGTACTGGTCGTTTTCAAACCTGAATCCAGCCATACAGTAAAATAAATTTGCTTCATTCATAAGAATGATTGTCATCTACATTTTTTTTTCACATTTCTCTTTCATACCCAACCTATGCCCATGTGCATGCACAGACACAAACGCACACAAACACACACACATATGCACATGCACACAAGTGTCAATAACCACTTGATAATCTCCAAATTGTGTACAATGTCTGTTTGCAATGTAAGTCACTCCCAAAATTGGCTACCTCCACTCCTATCACCTTTAATGTTCACAGATGCAGTATTTAATAAAGTAATTTATCAAAAGTTTAGGGAGAAGAGGTATATCTGTACAACTCTGCCAGCTTACAGACAAAATCTTACTTGTTTTCGATCTAACATTATACTCAAAGGCTTAAAACATATCTCGCGGAAAGTGCTAGACCTTTAGTCGATCAAAACTCTACCTTTGTAGGGTGTGCAGCAAAGCTCTTCTTCTGTTGGCACAGTACAGGGATGGGCTCTGCAGATAAGAAACTAAAGTTCAATCTCAGGACATTTTCAGTAACGTAATCTGAACTATAAGACACTCCCCCTACCCCCAAACACACACACACACGCACACATGTGCAAGCATAAACTGTGAAGAAAATCCCTTATCTTGCTGGTGCAGAACAGAAAATATGGCTAAGAAAGCGCACTTTCATAAAAAGTAAGGTACTTTCTGGACAGAAACACATCAAAAATGAAGTTGCTAAATTAAACATCCTTCATTACTTCAAATATTTATTGGGGATGCATGCACCAAATACATGTATCATTTCTTCACAAAACTATTTACTTTTTCATCTTTCGGTAACAGTAGTTTGATATTTCTAATTTTTTTATAGCAGGCTAATAGTGTTTATAACATAACTTGGTATTTTGTACATTTGTGATGGCAGGCTCATAACACTTATTTTCTTACAACAGGAATATGTGACTGCTACCATAAGACTCCAAATATTCTGCATGCTGCTCTTCTAGGGATTGATCTAAAATGACTCTGCTGCAGCTACCTAACAGCATTCTCTTTTGATGGTACTAGAGTTAAGGCCTAATGAAAAGGAATGCAGTGGCACACCCTGGTTGAGCTGACAGCTTTATGACAGGTTTGTAAACACTGCTGGTGCTAGATGCAGTCCATTTTACACTAGGTCATGAACACTTTAGCATAATCCTCTTGAAAGGGTAGGGCTTGGCTGTATGTCAGCCACAGCCAGTTAATGAAATCATGCAGATTTAATGCCTCCCTTCCACCTCCTCTGCTGCTTGAAACTCCCCCCCTTCCCCACCCCACCCCAGTCAACCACAATTTTAGCAGTGTTGTTCAGAAGGCTACTTAATTTCTCTATCAGTTTTTTTTTTTTTTTTGCAGGAAGGGGAGGAGAGCAACATGCAAGCACATTTTCTCAGACCTGTGGCTACACAGCTTTGTAAGCCTAGTGCTCCTTGATCAGCAGCTTTCTCTCCTCCCACACATCAACACAATGAGGGTCAGGTGTCCATTTAAAAACCGAGTGGATTGGGATTGGAATA
>SMGT01003167.1:290244-321946 GCA_004794575.1 Lanistes nyassanus
CCCCCCCCCGAATCTTGGCTTTCTCTGTCAAGTACAGTATAGCTTGTGGCAGCTGTGCACCCTTCAATTTTAAGTGTGATTCCTGTATGGGTATTTCTTTATATCCAGCAGTGTAAGGGTTAAGAAAACTGGAAACACACTCCCCCACCCCCCAGGCCCCCCAAAAACAACCAACCAACCAAACAAAAATCAAGAACATTTTCTGTCTCTGCATATTCTGAAGAGGATGGGTTCACAATGCTGATGTCTTAGTCTCTGTCCATTTCATGCACAACATTTATTCATGTATAGCTTTCATTTGTTGCTGAGGCTATATGCTGGCTTTTCACTCTATGAAGTAAATATTGCTACTGCTTGTTCAGTTATAATTTGGTGCCTCATGCAGTTATGAAACACAGAAGTTTGGTAAATGTGGGTGCAGCTCTAAAAGGTAGGCACTGACATATATATTTGATATGTCAAAGCGAGGTGAGGCAGTCAAATATTTTCATGAGCTCTGTCCACCAGTGAGGGGAAAATGCCCAGCAGTGAGGGTGAAAAAAAGACTAGTAAAAGCAGTGTATCAAACAAATTTTGGTCCAACAAAGCATACCTCACGACCTTCAACAGCAACAAACTTGCAATCTGTGGAGGAAAAAATGATGAAGATAAGGGTGTCCATACCCATGTACCTGATGGTCAGATTTAGTCTAAGACATTTTAAGAAACATATTACAGGCTTTCCCACACTATTAAAAATAAATTATCTGGGAATTATTGGAAAAGTGCATAACCATGAAGTGGAAGTTTCAGTATTTTCTTGGACTGGAGACAAAGTCATGTAACAAGTTTGGAGTGCATGTAATACAATGTAATACTTGTGTTGATCAGAATACATGTTAGTGTGATAGGGAGAAAATTATTTATTCATAGAGCAGCAGCATCTTTCACACAACCTTAAATTATACCCCTAGATGTATGAACAAGCACACATTACCTTCTCGTTAGGTATTGTGTTAATTCCTATCTCTGTGAAAATCTATCATCTGCTACCACGGGAACATGATAGAAATTACTAAATTAGTTTCTTGTTAAATAAGAAAAAGAAAAATTAAATAAGCAAGAAAGATAGTGGGTTAATGTACTGACAATGTTGATTAATAAATGAATGGGTAATATCAACAACTGGTTCTAGATCAAATGCTGAAAGAAGTGAATTTGTGAGGAGAAGATATTGCAGTCAGATAAAACTGGGGAATATGACTAGCATGGAAACTCCAGCGACCAAATCGGACATTGACCTGGTAAGCTACAAATCCCCTTTTTTTTTTCTAATGTTACACACACTGGCAGGAAAACATCCTGTTTTGCTCTTCTTACAGTTGATCCGAACGTTCAGTGGTCACGCTGTCAAACACACAAGACCTGCGAGAGACTACAAACACGCCTACATGCCTATCACCCCCCACCACCAAACACACACACACACACACTCTCCACCCACCCACCCAGGCACACGCATAGCTGCAGAATAGATCACTTCCATCTTCCCATCCTCAACCCCCCACAACCTCCGATCGCATCCATTCATCAGAGCGAAATAAAGATCCTTGGCAAAGGGTCTCAAATGACACTGCGACTGACAGCTACTGCCTGCCACAAAGACGAATAGCGAACAGTCTGTTTTCCCGTAGGCATCACAGTTGACACGTTACATTCTCGCACAATCAGCATCTCGCTGTGCACCGCTCGTGTACTCGCAGTCAGAAGTCGAGCGACGCCAATAACCTCTCTACTACATCAATGTGCTACATTCAACGCAAACTGCGCCACAGACAGCTCAAGACTGCGGACCCAAAACAAATACCTGCAAGTAATCGTCTGAAACAGTAAACGCCTACAGCATGACAGATGGCAAATAATGGGAAACTAGAGAGAGAGAGAGAACTGCGAAACGCCCCCAAACCAAAACACCAGTTGACGAGACCTGCTGTAAACCAATTGTACTTCAATTGTACTTGAATCTTCTTACACAACGCTGTCATCATGTTGTCACCTTTGATGTTCTGCCGCTCCCTTCAACCCCCTCCTGCCTGTTGCCTTCCCCCTCTCCTCTGCACGCACTGCCTTACCCCCATAGCTCTGACCTGGTGCCGACAACATACTCGGTTTCATCGTAGCATGGGGCGACCTGCCGGGGTTCATTCCAGATATCGAATGTTTTGATCATTTACATTCCAAATTCTCCTGATTAAAGTTTTTTTTTTAATGGCACATCATGATCTCCTGCAAAACGCCATACCACAGAAGGGTGCTACCTTCCTCTCATCAAATATGGCCGTGCTGACTGACGTTGTCGGGCATCTTTGGGTATCGTCTACCCAACCACAATCTACGCGCATTCAGGCAGTTGTATGTCTGGTTCTCTTAAGTGCACAGCAAGTGGAATCTCTTGTACGTAAGAGAATACCAAGTTAACAATGTTTACTGAAAGACTTAATGGCGGCGTGACATTCTAAGCGTCAAATCTTTTCCACTTTCTTCTACATGTATCAATAAAATTGCCACGCTGTCGAGGAAGCAACTGTTTACAACCACAGGATCAAGACTCACGCTGAAGCCAGTTCCTTTATAAAGAGGATTTTCAAGTTCTTCAGCTAGCACTGGAGTTGATGTTTCAAAGGCAATTATAAAATACATCGATAATGCAGCTAGTGTATATTGTGTACAGAAAGATGACACCCTCCGGAAATATTTGACAATTTGAAACCTCTCTCACACACACACACACACAAGCGCGCAGGCACACACGTGCACAGCAAGGGCCCCTCTCCCATGCACGCACGCACATACGCGTACACACAAACCCCACACGCGAACGCATACACTACCCACAAGCGCGAGAGACAGGAAATCTAAGAGAGACGGTCGGACAGAAAACAGACAGAAACACAATAGCGTTAAGTGAGCGCTCTCCACATCTCACTGCTGTTTCATTATTAGATGCATGCTGGCGCATGCAATCACACGTTCTGGCAGAAAAATCAACATGGCCTTTCAGTTCGCACTTGCCCAGATCAATACCTCCTGGCGTTACACGCTGCTGCATTTATACGGACTGTAGACAGCGCGGCTCAATCCAATTACACTGGGAGAGTACCCAAGATAGAGAATGGCCTTCAGATGGATGTTAGTCAAGAAGATGCATCCGGTAATCACGTGTCCTTTGTGACTGCAGGTACAGTGACAGCATCAAAACATGCAGCTGGCGGTAGTATTTAACGGTGCCCAGTGAAAGGAGAGAGAGAGATCGAGAGCAGTCATCTTTTGCATTTCTCCTCAATAAATATGCCTCAACACAGTCTCGTTTGTCGCAAATTATACGAAAAGGAATGTGTTTTTTAATAATGCCCCCCCCAACCCATTTCTTAAAAATATATATATACTGACCCAGTGAAGTTGGAAAAGGAAGTTAACAAGAAAACATGTTAAAAATATCCTTTGACCTTATAGCAACTTCCTAAAGAAGACAAATCCGTGTCAAAATCTTTCTCATAAAAATCCAGGAACTGCCCCAAATGCTGAAATTCTTCAGTTTCTGGAATTTTAACCGTAGCAAAGAATTGCACAAATAAAATTACACTTTTATGGATAAAACTTTTCTGTAAACGAAAATAAGTGAAATGTTTTCCTGCTTTCAGGTCGGTTCGAAAAACGTCCTAACGATCGTTTTCTACTGCGTAACAGGTTTTTTTTAATTAACTGCTTTCTTTACTCCCTTTCTTCCTATTACTTCTTGGCAAGCTTCAGAAGTGCACGCTACACTGTTTTTAAATGAAAGTATAGAATGTCTTATTAAGAGTCTGAGGGGAAAAAATTTCCACCAAAATAAGAAAGAAGATTCAGTACGTAATTGCGTATGTTCTCTCTTGCTTCTATCCGGCAATAGCATTCTGTTAGCTTTGCTCACAAAAGAATTAAAAATAAGTCGGGACTCGGGAGTATGCGCGAACACGTCCTTCACGCACGAAAAGACCAGAGCCTATGGCTCATCTGAAAAGACTGTAAATCTGGGCGGGTGTAAATCTAGGCCTCGGGGTTTTTTTTTTAAGTGTAGTAGAAGGGAAGGGGCCAAAAGAACGGGGAGCGGGAGAGGCCAATCTGGAAAATGTTCAGCCCCTCGGTGAGCCTATACACACTCCGAAAGCAGCGTCGCTCTGCACCGAACAGAAGCGGGGAATGTCCAAACAACCTGGTGGATTGGAAGTAACAGATATCTGATGTCTTCTAAACAGAGAGCAATGTGGCAGCTTGCTCGCTTTGGCTTTTGGCTTCTTGCACGCTGGCGGAAATGCCCCCATCCTTTGCTACAGAGCATGAAAAAGCACCTATTCTCTAGAGCCAGCGAACACAGAGACGTCATAATCACAAGCCTTCACTCCCCTTTCCCATCGTCCTACCTCACCCTAACCCTTGCTCCTTTCACTAACTTACCCGCACAAACAGTTTTGCCAAAGCTGAATATCTTCTAAACCGAGGCACATTTTGGCTATAACCTCGTTGAGAAAACGGGGAAAGTTTTCGATCGAAATTGGATGACGTCTTCGACGTAAACAACACTAGGACTAAGTCTTTTACATCTTTTTATCAAATTTCGCACGAGACCGACATAGCAATTTTCTCGTTTCTACCTAACACGATGAGCAGATTTTCGGAAGGGTAGAAACATACTGGCTCCTTCGATTCCGACATATTCTATTTGCTGTAAAGGGACCACCAGGCACGTGGAAGGGCTGAGGCAGTGAGTCCTCTGTACAGACAGGTTGGTGAAGTCGTAAATAAAGCTAATTTTCAACTTCAAGTCTTATCCGCTCGGGCCATAAAAAATAGAAGGCAAGACACAGGCTTTGTTTATTTTCAATATCCTGCAAACAGACCACAGATTAAAGCTGTTTAATGCCTACATGACAAACGGCGGCCTCTTTAAAACTCCATCCCGCTCCGCCGAAGAATGTACGTCACTTTTCTTGTCAGAGTAAACGCCATGTTTAGTCTTCTCTTTCAGCCTTGTGTGCAGCGTCGTTTGGCTACCATAATGCATGTAATCGCTGATAAATAAGGTTTCACTGCAGTCGTAAAATGAAGTCACGTGCGCAGCCGCTGGCCTTGGCCAGAAACTGATGTCCGAGCAGACGTGATCGTACTCTGGTCCCGCCGCCATATTGTTATTAGCATGATCGTCGCGTAGGTCCGCGCTCAGCATCCACATCTAACAGCTGTGATACTTTGGCTGATTCCACTCGCTACGCCACAGGTGCTGGTGACAAGGATTTGTCTGTGGTGACGTTTATGTTTCTAGCCTGCTTGCCCTTCTTGCCCTTCATCGATCTGCACGCTCGCTTTAGACTCGAGGCCAGAAGACAAGGTGATTAAGGCAAAGCGAGCCTCCGTGGATAAATAAATAATAGGAAGCGTTGCATCATCGTCACTATTGATCTAGGCCGACTCGGTGAAACTATGAATAACGAATCTACAGTGGAGAAAGTCTAGTCGCTCTCCCTCTAAGCGTGCGCGTGCTGGAGACGGTGCGTGCGTGATCGTGGGTGTGGGGGAACAGACGCTGATGGTGCGTTGTTCAAGAGCAGATCCCCCAACCTTCAGTCCAGGTGCATTTGCACGTGTGCACAGGTGCACGTGTGGATGTGCAGACTGCTGTTTGTATGGAGGAATATTTGTCTTTTCTCGCCCCACCTTTTTTATGAAAAAAACTTCGACACATAATTCGCTCGACTTATTGTAAAAGAGCAAAGGTCAGGCATGGCGTAGAGTCTATAATTTTCTCGGTGAAATACCTCCCCGATTGACGTAGTGAAGAATATGCGTAGGCAGAAACCACGAACTCGACATACGGGCTATTCAGAGCGCAATGCCAAGGGCTGGGCAGGGTCGATCAGTTTATAATACATGTGACCTACTTTATACAGCTTATATAAGGTCCCCGGGTACACTAATCCACTCATGCTACACATGAGCTCTCATAAATATATATATATATAATCTACAGACAGGCATCTAGTCCCACTGACTGTGCATATCAGAATTTTAAAAAAAGGGGGGGGTGGGAACGAAGGGGAGAATGTCATGGTTAATTTAAGTCATGGTAAATGAGTACTGGGTAGAATTTACAAATCAACACTTGCTTTCCGAAGCACACAAGACGTGTGACAAAAGGAGAGCTTACAGACACACGTTCTCCTGCTACATTCACCTCGTCCACCAGAAAAAAAAACGAACAAAACCCCGCCACACGAGTGCACCTGTGCACATGCACTTTTACACAAAAAAATCGCCGGCATACCGTTTACTACAGGGACTAGAATAGCGCTGACCAAGAACACGAGGCACAGTAGGAGTGCGAGTATAAATAGTACACGACTGTTGAGCGTATATTTTTATGTTCCTGTCCTAGCGTCTGTTGATAGTTTATTTCACATCTCTTACCTACAAAATCCCAAATAAGAGCGTTGTCGATGTCTTCGTGTATAAAGTACAGGTTCCCAAGAGCCTGCAAATGACAAAAGCCGCAGTTTAGAAATCAAACAAGACGTTGCATGCCTTCGGCTGAGAGGGACAGATTAAAATTAAAGTCGCGATCAAACTTTGCTTCGTGCAAAGAAGCCTAGCTAACTTCTGTTGAAGAAAATCGCGAGTGCACTACACATATTGTCCTCAACCCCCGTGCAGCAACGCCCATCTGCTTCACGGTACACGGGCAGCAGATGCGAGCGACTTTGCAAAGAACGTGAAAGACGACGCAGCTTTCGCTGACGAAAGCCGGTGCTGAACATTGCTTCTCCGCACACTTTAAGCTATGTTGTACTGAAGTTCGCGAGGTTGGGCTCGGGAGCTGTTGCATTAAATATGCTGCAGAACAGATCAAGGTGACGTAAAGGCTAGCGTGTTGTACTGCTGCGAGTTGCGCACCCCGAATCTCTAGCCGGTCATGGCGCGCTGCAGACATTGCGAAGTCGGCTGGGAACTTCACACAGCACGACCCGCGAAGCCCTCACTCCCGTCCAGCCACTTCACGATCCCTCATTTTTCACTTCGCAATGTCCAAACTTCGGTGAAACTAGGCGATGCTTTGGTAAATTTGAACATGGCTTTTAGCGTTTCTTTAAGCGCCACCACCTCGACTGGTACGTCTTTAAATCAAATGTACGGACATTCGCAGTTTTCACCAAGTATACTTGTTCATGTACTGGAAGCAGATTTACCTACATCAGGCAAATTCGGGACATCATAAAACAGACACTTAAGTCATTATAAACAAATCTATGAATTTTATCATTTTATTTGAATGCACGCTTTATTTAAAGTGTTCAGTTCGAGAAACGGGTTTAGAACATGAGTATATTCAGCAATTCTAATAGAAAATAGTACTTGATTTGTGAAATAATTGCGTTAACAATAACACTATCGGTAAAGACTCATAGCTATCGGCTTCTTACTTCCACCCAGACAGATTTACTTTTTAAACCACTTTTGCATCCGGTGTTGTAACCGCGGTACGCTGGGTTTCGCATCCTAGATTCTCAAACATAGGGCGATGCCGCTGAGAGCAGCAATCTAGCAATGAGTACGGCAGCAGTTTGCGTCAATGGGCCTCAAATACCGGTTGCTCAAGCGGAAACTTGGGAGGTAAAAAAAAAAGGGAAACAAAAAAAAGGATCTACCTAGTGTAGCCTCTGGTAGCTTCAGAAACCTGTCTTAAGCCCAATTACTACAACACACCTGAGTCCCAGGTCTGGCTGCACGTCGTGCTGATACAGACGTTAAAAAAGTTAAACGAGATCTGTTTTGTACACGTGTTAGGTTACTGCATCGGGACAACATGACATGATTTTCTACCCAACGTGAGAACTCGCACCAAAGTGGCACTAGGCGCAAAGCTGGCCACTCCGTTTACAACACTGCTAGGCTACCGACCGAACCGTGGTCACGTGACCCTGTTTTCCACTCCACTTGCGACCTCTTACAAACCCGAACAGGAGGACCAGACACGCATAAAATACTCTTCAAACAAAAAAGAGAAGCTTTGCCAGGTAAACTGAAAAACTCGATCAATATATGCAGCGAAAATACGGGTGTTCCCATGGATGATAAAAACGCTATCGACATGCGTGATCACACAATCAAATTTAATAAATTTGTGAGTCGTCATTCAAGTACGCACGTACGAATATTTGTAATCGTAAGTTATGGCTCGATGTTATCATTTTTCTTCGCCTGTAAAATGTTGTGCCCGTGCCAGATATGGCGCACTCCGCTTTTAGGCACAAACCGTTGATGTGCACTCTGTTTGGTCATCTTTATATTCCACAAACATTTCCAGTTTCCAACATACGCGTCGTATCACTACAAGCAAGTTAAAATCTGGAACGGAATGCGCTGCCCCTAAGTGGAGTGCTCTGTATTTATTTCAAAACATGTGATACGCATCTCTTTAGTAAGCAGGCCGATTTTATCCACGATGTCGCAGCACGCTGATCAAGATTTTCCTTCTGAGCACAGCGCCATGACAGGGCAGGCCTGTGAGAAAGGACACTCACTGTGAACCTGTCGGCAGCAGTGTAATCCTCGTCTAGAAATATCCGGGCTCTGTCGTACTTCTGCAGCTCCTCGCACGCCAGCACATTCCTGTCAGACAACACACAGAGGAAAACCGTCAATCTCATAGTCAATCCTTTCACCCGAAAAGTACAGCAGCTTGTTAATTAAATAATAGTACAGTCGCTCTCCCTCCCCCCTCCCCCGATAATTTAACGGCTGTACCCAGTGGGCTGACATCTTTTTATTTCTACATTTAATTCTCAGTTTGTTTCTTTACTTCGGTAGCTGGAGCAAAGCAAAGACCGTTGGGAGAGCAAGAAAGCCGGGTTCACGCCTGTGTAATCTCCTAATTTCCGTTCATTTTTCCGGCAGAGTTTTGTCAGGCCACTTCATGTTTGGTTTCTCAGTCTAAACAGCCCACATAACATTCTTATTTCTAGATGGTCGCATTCCGCCATTCCTGCTTTACGCTTCATCAGAAAAATGTTTTCGCCGTTGCAATAAAATAAAATAAAGGCACATCCTCGGAACTTCAAAAATAAAGTCCAAAGAGACAAAATGTTAAACATGAGACCTCAATGAGAAATTCTGCGTTTGCATTTGTTGAGTCAAGTGTTTTGTCCACTTTTTCGTCGTTGAGCAATGAAAAAATAAAAAAGTGATTTGCTGCTACTAGATACAAATTCACGTTTATTGTATTTTTTCAAACTTATGAAATCCTAAGGTCTTTTTAAAGGCACTGACTGATTTGGAAACTTAATACACACATATTGAAAACAATTGTCCGCGTCTCTTCTAGAATTAAGTACGCGATATTGTAATGAACATGAACGAAACCTTTATATGATGCTGTACAGCGGTCTTCTTTATGCTCTCTCGCATGTACTTTCATGGACTTTGTATGAATGTAGGCGTGTGTGCACAGCATAAATGAATGAGTTTTTTAAAAGATCTAAGCTTGTTATAGATACAAATGTGCATGGGTAGATTTGTAGCTACATCAGTGATGTGTACATAAAATAAACCTTTTAATTTTCAAGTGGAATACTTGCTGATCTCCCAGTCCCTTCGACTTTAACTGTATGCATATGCAGTTGAAAAAATTATCGCGCGCGCGCGCACACACACACACAACTTCGCCTATGACCCATGTCACAGCAGCTACTTATAGGGCAAAGCTTAGGATCTATTTTTGGCTCCTTAGTATCATGACAAATCAGTGTTTGTATCAGATTCGCTTCAAGTCCCAGCTGCCTTCTGATACCGCAGCTATTTATACTTTCAATTAAAACAGTAACCCTGCTGGGCTGGGCTGGGCTGTCTCCTTTCCACACACAGATAATTCTCGTACTTTCCACACGCCAAACACCCACATCACACGCACGCCAGCACGTTTACGGGTAGTAGAAGATAAATGAATACTCATTCAACCCAGCGTTCACCTGCACAAGTTCGCATGACTACCTTTTGCATGAACAGAAAGGTGTCCAGTGCTCACTGTCCCTGTGAGACTTATGTGAGCCTTATGGGCCAAATGTGCGGCCCGACCAAGTGGCAAGAAAGCAGACATCAGAAACCAATCCATCCATTTGCAAGGAGAGGTAGTTTTAAAGGACCTAATACTCTTCACAAATATTCTGAGAAGAAATCTGCTGGAGATAAATCCGTCCAAATCAAGCAGTCGTTAATATACACTGCTGAATTAGTACTTTACGACTGATTTCGTATATAACTTATTCGAGTACGTACATGGCGTATTACTGACACGGAAAGAACACTCACGCAGTGTACACGAATGAAAGTGCCTTCTTTCTGTACGAGGCTTTAGTTTAATTGCGTCAAAGCAATAAGAAAGAAAAGTTTGATTAGCCACTGGACCTGTTCAAGCCGACAAATGATTGACAGAGAGAAGGGGTGGGGACCGAGAGAGACTACATATTCAGTCCACTCTCCCCGTCCCTCCCTTTCTCTCACCCACCTACATACACATGAGAAGAAAGCAGAAATGACTAGGCAATTCTGCAAGACATAAATAATTAGTAACATTTAGTCACTTAACTACTTCCGACTTAATCACAGATGTAGACTGTCAGGGTGTGACAACGTGCATACCACCGCCAATGGACTTCCGCTCTGAGCTTGTGTACTGCCGTCACCAAACTACTTTGCCCGAAAGCTAACTTCATCATTAAGTATACAAGCCGACTTCAACGAAGAGGAAATAATGAGTCCAAGTTCCCAGAAAGGATCAGCCACAAAGCTTTACATGTAAAATGATACAAATTCAGGGGTGGGCTTGCATGGAAACTGCCAAATGTGGTCGTCTGCACAACAAGCCTTTGTAACGAAAATTCCGTCTGACGTCAACACTTCTGTCCCTCTATCCGCATTTTACAGGTTGAAGTACACATAAAACGGATTTCATACAGCTGATCTTAGGAACGCACCTGTGGCAGCTCTTCCTCACAGAGTGGAGGATTCAGCACCACACATCTGCAGAACGGCAATTGCAGCCTTTTTATTATAATAATAATAAATGTAGATTTTTAACGCGCGAGAACACATTTCATGCACACTTCGCGCGGACGAGGCACACAGACACCCTAGTGAAAACAACAACAACAACACCACACACACACAAAGAGGGAGAGATGAACGCAACACTGACCAACAGGTTAGGATAAAGATCGTCCCTCATTCACAGGTGGGTAGAAAAGTATCATAAGAGAGGATAAACAAAGTTGTAAGTTAATGCAGACAGGCACTCGCGACGTCAGTCAAGGTACTAGCCCAAGGTGCTTTGCCCACTGCTAATGAGCTTAGTGCCATGGGTGCGGAAAACGCATCGAATACAGACCGGTTGCGCTCGTGCTTTCCACTGTCTCTTCATCACTGTCTGGTCAGTCTCACAGACTTCTCCAAATCCCTGTACTTTTAGCGTTGATAGTACACGAAAAAAAAGTTTCCCTTTCTCTTCATCGTTACTGGTATCTACACAAAAAGGGTTTGACTGTAGCTTTAGCGTTGATAGTACTTATATAAAAATGTTTCAGAGTTTCTTCAGCGTTAGTAGTACGTATATATATATATTGAGTTTCACTTATCTTCAGCATTTAGTTTCAAGCACAACGGTGTTATTTTAAATACTTTTTTCAGCATGATATCCGCAGCACAAGAGAAAGCATAATATTAATTAGAAAGCATATTGTTCAATAACTGGTTAATTCTGCCATACATAGCGTACAGCTGACACTGTCGTTTATGATTATGACCACAATTTTGTAACAATTCGAAGTGATTAGAAGAGAGCACATTCACAGCCCACTAATGCTTTAGGAAAGAGAGTCGTTAGCGTAACAATTATACTGCAAACTTTGTCTGCACCAGCGGAAAAGCAGTGACGTAAGGGAAGGGTCAAAGATGGACATTCTAATCATCGTCTGACAATATAAATATTACAGCACTTTTTCATTTTTGTCCAGAGAAACAGATAATATCTTGTCAACAATTAGAAAAAAAAGTAAGAATTTGCAAGAATAAGACCAAATCGAAAAAGAACGGCATTTCACTTATTTCTGATTGGCTGCAGAAATACACCTACTTTTTACAAAAAGTTCAAGGTCGGGAAATCGACATGTGCTTCCGTTTTGCAGCAGTCTATCAGAAAAGTACTCAGTAGTTCGGGGTCACTGTCGGCGTTTCCTCCCAGTTAGGTCTCGGACTTAAGCCATCACAGATGAACACCAAGAGAACGACCTACAGATAAAAGAGCTATTTTCAACAAATAATGACCTGTAGTATGACGACAATCTACCTTGCGGTTTATTTTTAAACCGACTTATCACCAGACCGAAGTAAGCTTAATTCACTGATCGCCTCATGCTTGTCACGATGTCCTTTTACTGTTCTTCGCTGGCATGGCGCGACATGGTCCTTTCATCCCGCCCATCATCCAAAAAGAGGGACCATCGTGCAGGTCGCTCTGCTACTGAAACGAAAAGGGTGGGTGGCTGGTGGAACAGCCTTTTTAAAGGCAAGAGGGCGATAGGATGTTACGCTTTAATTCAAGGAGAGAGTGCTTCACTTGCTGTAATGATGATGGAAAGCCAAGTAACGTGAACAGATTACATCTCTCAGAGTCGGCGGCTAGGTTTGGGGCAAACAAAACGTCGTGTTTCGCACAAGACAAACTCGCCGAGTAACGCCTGTCTCACGCAGTTCCACTAAGTCGATTGTAAAAAAGAAGAGGTCATGAACTAGGCAAAATGTCTGCAACCAAACATCAAGTTAATTTCGTCAGATAAGGATCAAATCTTCCCTGCAGATTTTTTTTTTTTTTGGCGACGGTCTCGTTTAAGTAATCTATATTAAATGCTGGGTTATTTGTAATGATGCTGAAAGCTAGTGTTGAGTTGGTGACAACACTGTGATGCAAAGCAATCAGAATGTATATTATTATTCCTCTAAACTTTTTCTTTAAAAAATCGGCCTTTCTCTAAAAAGCACATTGCAAGCGACCAGAAAGACTTGCTACAACAAAGGCGGACAGCGGACTAGCCCCAGGCAAATATATTCTCCATCAGAGGCAGGTCAATAAAATGTCACCACCACTTTAGTTTTTGAAACAAGTCCCACAAGTCCATGCATGGGTTAAAACGAGGGCCAGGATCCCTTCACGTCGAAATTCTATTTATCTTTACTACAATGCTACAGCGCATATACACAGGGCTCCCGATGATGCACGCTAGGTGCGTCATGTACGAAATGACGTACAATATTAAAACCTGTGCGTATGTGTGACGCACACTTTTTACAGGTTTTCTTTTTACCCTGATCAACTCAAAGCAGACGAAAAACAATCTTAACTTTTTTTTCACGTCTCTGTGCAGCCGACACGACAGACAATCCCTTTCGCTTTTGTACGTCCGGGCCATGGTCTTTTTACAGTGGATTACTAGAACAAAAATGCTCTCTGCAACTGCAGCAGTACGTTTTGAAAAAGTGGTAAAGAAGAAAATACATCGGTGAGTGTCTTCAGTGGGTGTTGTGGGCGTTCACAGAGAAAAAAAAGACTTATTCGCGCACAGAAAAGCATACACCATACACAGAAATAATAAATACTAAGTTTGCTTTCGCGTTTTTGAAGAACTTGTTTGTTACACGAGCAAAACTCAGTATCACCTGCATACAGACAACAACAAAAAAAATCACAACGGTAGTCATTTGTAGGCTGTTTTATTGACGTCCTTCAGTGACCTTTAAAACTGAAAAGTGAAGCGCTGAAATTTAGATAAGGGGTCAATATGACGCATTCATTTTGAAACTTAAGGAGCCCTGACGACCATTAACATTTTTCGTAAGCACAGCGGAGATCTGTTTAACGTTTTAACAAAATTTCCTTAATCAACTACTCATGTTGAATGTCGGGATAATGAAAGGTTTGTATTATGTAACGTCTGTGTGTCATCTCATGTGATTGGTATGGGACATATTCCCCCGCCACCCCCACCCCTGCACACACACACATATCAAATCACAAAAATGTTAGTTTTAGCAATATTAGTTTTCAGTCCATTAAGTGGGAATTAACTATTATTTAATCAACTTTCAAAAAAATCTCTACACGAAAGGTTGTTTAAACATAAATGCTTAATAAACTAGCCAACACTTGCCCTCTGAGAACTGGTTAGAAGATATAGATTTAAAAGACATCTATAAGAACTACAGAATTATTAAAACGTCTTTCACTTTTGAAAACTACATAAAAATATTGCCCCCTTACCACTACTTACCACTTCTCAAATTCCGACTATTGAACAACAACTTCCTAGTTCAAACGCGCAGAATACAGAGAGTACCCAGAGAAGAAAGAATCTGCCATCTTTGTAACAGTAACGACATCGGTGATGAGTACCATTGTTTATTTTGCTGTGATAAATTTAAGGATGGCCGAAACAATGGCTACCGTATTTCTACAGAAATTTCATCGCCTGCTCTCAACAGGGAGCAGACGACTACTCACAAAGCTGTCATGTTTTATTAAAATCCTACTCAAAAACTTTCGTGCAAATGGATAACCGGTGCTGTATGTTTGTTTCTACTCACTTTATTGCAAGCTCTTGCGAGCCTCTTAAGATTAATTCGTTTGCTTACCTAGTGAATTTCTGCTCACCTTTTTTTTTGCGTTGTATTGTTGCTTATGTCTTGTCTTCATACCCCATTGAGGGTGAAAGAAGAATAAAGAAATTAAATAAATCATAATCCCAAGAAAATGTACAAAAAAATAAATAAAAATACAAAAATTGAACTGAAAATTACCATAGTCAGAATGTTATATAAAACAATAGATTCAGGAGAGCATGGGCTATAAAAACGTTTGCACACTGATTCCTTAAAGTTTTTAACTAGACTGATGTGACGCAGTTACAGAAACAGGGGAAGCGATGATGTCGGGCTATTAGCGACCAAAAAAAAAAAAACAGGGATGGAGGGAGAGAAAGCTGGATAGACAGAACATTCAAGAAAAACCTGGTCAGACTTGAGGAAAAAGTGTTCAGTTTCTGTGGTCGACATCTGTTAAGACTCCCAATAAATACTAACCACAAGCACGCAGCGACTAATGTTCCCTCTTTCGAACAATCAGCTTTACAGAACCGTTAGTAAGGACAAGACCGTCTTGGGCGCGCGTACATACAGACACCGACCTCTTCCAAGACGGTCGCGCGCCCACCCATACATACAATTACTGATTGCTATTTTACTTCGTTTGAAGAAAATATCCTAAAATTAGAGTCTTTCCACCTCTTTCTCAAGGAAGAATGCTTAGCGCACAGACCTAGTCCAAATACCCGCACCTTAACAGTAAATATAAACAGCGCTATATGATCTACCGTGTTTGCGGACAGATGACAAACTTGTTAGCATTTATAGTCACAAAATACGTAAATGATCCTGATCTGGAGTGAACCAAGCTTAACAATAATGCTAACGACAAACCACATCCCACAGAAAACAAGGTGAGAGGCGTGCGATGGCCCAGATTCCGCGCTTAAATGTGCCAGTTACCGAGAAAATGATCCCAAGTTGTCTGTGTACCGTATCGGTGCAGGAGTAGGCAAGATTTCACTGCTAATGGAGGGCGACAGGCGTGCAGCCTGGCGAGTGCCAATACGATAAACCAACGATGGCGGATACGTAGTGTGTGTGTGTGTAAGAGATAAAGGGGACAAAGAGATCATTTTTGACTTCTTGTTAAAAGACAAAACGTCTTTTGAGAAATGAGAAGGCGAGGGGAGGGTGGCGGTGAGAGACATGTCAATTATCTATTCCTTCCGAGATGGGGTGTCTGCTACTGCAATACTCTATACTAATTTGACCTTTCTGCACATTTAGCAGTCAAAATAATCCACTTCCCGCAATTGAGAACCCCAAATTTCCGTTGATTCGTGCATCGCAGCTTGTGCTCACCGAAGCACGCCCACACAACCACAGGCAGTCGCGCGCATGCAGGCACACGCTCGCTTCATATTCCTCAACAACGTGACTTTGATGCACAACTTGGCAGACGCTAGCAGAGCTGGTAGTAATTACTAATTCCTAATTAGCAGGCTTCACACTGCGCCAAGTCCTCTCTCCACTCTCGCCACTAGCCGAAGCTGCACGCGTCGGCTGGTAATAAGTGCAAGCGCACTCGACAGCTTGCTTTTGTCTTAGTTCGTTCTTTTTTTTAACAACTAATATGCCACAACAGGGGAAGAACCAAGGAAATAACATGCTGAGCTGTTTAGCATCCGTCTTTTCACGCAGTCAGCCAGAAGTGGGGTAGGACGACCCAGAAGGTGCAAGACATACGACGGCTTTGCCCTCGGGTGCGCAGATGTCGATCTGAACTTATTATTGACGATACATCTCTGCTTTAAATGCACTCTATTTACTAACATCCACATATCAGCCCTAGACGAACTTGCATCAACTTGTTCAATGAAAGGGCTACGACAAAACAGTAGCTTATGCACGTTCAATGTGGACCGTATGATCAAATGCAGTCAAAGGCAGCCGTTCCCTGACCAGCATAAAGACATTCATCCGTCTGAAATACAGCAGGCTCTATGTGAACCTTGTAGTGTGTCACAGCCTTTAAGACGCCACTTCTCATCTTCTCCTGGGCTTAACCTCCAAGTGGTTTCACTGATTGCCATCGTTGAATTTGTACTGTGACATCTGAAATTACAAAAGCCTCGTGGACTGTGTCTCTACTCCAAATGCGTAGACGAATGAGCTCTTCTTCAATTACCAAAACAGACTGCAGCTGTGAATCAAACGGGAAAGAAAGCACTACATTCCGCTGACAAACGTCTTGCGTCATGCATCCGACATACGAAAATCCTTTTCCCTTGTCATAGATAAAACTCTGGCTACTGCTTTGCTTTGACAAGAAGGTAACTCCATCAGCTGACAGGAAAAAAAGACTGCGCCCCACACGAGATTCAGGTTTAAAAAGATGTTTCTTGTAATAATAACAATGATGAAAAAAAGGAAGAGGATGCTTAATTTCTGTGTCTGAAAGCTTTCAGGTACAATTCCGTTGAATGTCGGTTAGTGACAGAATCACTGCCACAAAAGACAAGGCGCCACATTGAATCTCCTCATCGTGGATGCTGACAAGCCGCCATTTCCTACTGATGCATCCTTCTTTTCAAGAGCTGTCGCATTTCAGTTTTTTGCCCCGGAAATAATTTGCTCGCCGTTATCAACGCTATACGTTGTTTCCTTAGTCTATACTCGTACACCTACTCGGTTGCCTTGCCGTCCCAGCTGGCAGAGTTAACGGCACAGCCCACTTCCTTCCAGCCTCGCAATCTCTCCCGCACGTTGCCTTGCTCTTCCAAGACCTCGACACAGGTCGAAAGTGCAGGTAAACACTGCAACGGTGCATTTTCAGTTCTGTCTCCTCCGGCCAGTTAAGTGGTGTTTACGCGTGCCTGCACGGCAGCTCTTCCACTGCTGTCGCTGGCAGGAGTTCACGCTGGCCGATTACAAGTCTGAGAAAACGTCTGATCGGAAATAAGTTGTTGCTCTTGGCATGCCTGATATAGTCCACCATCCTTCATCCTAACACCTTTCTCCGATTCATCTAGTTGGTGTTACCGCAGCTTGGCATTTGACAGATTAATGAGAGGCTTCCATTCAAAACGTTCTAGAGAAAACTGCTACATGGGATAACAGATGACCTAAGAATGAGGTAAAACCTGCTGTTCGGACTACTCTGCATCCCTACAAAAATTGTGGCTGCATCTCAAAAGGCATTTTCACAAGAAGCAGTATTTCACGATCATGAAGCAGAGCTAGATAAGGGCCTACACTCATTCATCGACGTGAACAAAGGAATTTTAGACAAAATACCAATTTAATTTGGAAAGGTCTATGTTTATTTCACGAAATTTACTTCATGCCCATGCACAATTGTGTGACATTAAAAGTAAAAACTATGAAACTCCCTCAACCCCGTTCCTTACACATACACAAAAAAAATAAAGAGTCAAAAGAACTCCCTAAGTTCGTTGAGGGGCCCAAATACACTTTCAGTGCTATGAGAAACTAGTTCACATTCTTCAAACAACTACAAATGTGACCAAGTCATATGAATGAACGACCACACACACACACATATATAAACATGCACACACACCCACACATGAACTTGTGTGCTACAGATGCTGTTAGGACTGTTAAGGTTTGCCAGCTTGCCTCTTAGTGTGTCATGGCAATAACCAATAGGAAATACTGCATGTAGGCTGCAGCAGAAATGCACATCTGTGCAAAGAACAAATGTGGAACTGTGCAGCAGTGCACGAGCACCTAACTGAATGCAGATCAGTGTTTTCAGACAAGGACAACTGTGCGTAAGGCAATACTGATCTGCAGTGGATACCAACAGTTGCCTTCTGCAGCCAAGCTTTACTTGGTCTATCTGACCCCTCATCAGCTTTATAAAATAACTACACTCAGTAAAGAGAGGATGGCTTCAGTCTTGAGTAGTTCTACCACACCCTAACCTACCTCCCCCTGTCTGCACAGATGGGCACAGATATCTACACAAGCATACCCATGCATACGCATGCCCACATGCACAAATACAAGTCAGAAATTGGTGCTTTTCCGTGTGTCAGTACATCCAACTGCACTTGTAGCAAGTACAGTACAAACCCTTGCATAGCTGCATATGTGTGGCCAAGGGTAAATGTTGAGATGAAGAAAGTATCTTATGCTTTCCACTTCCTGCAAAGGTTTTGTTCAGTTCTTTGGTGTAAAATTTTGAACTACTACATGGAAACCTGGCTTTGCAAGAAACAAATTTTGATGCACCTACTGCCCTCCCCCACCCCTTTCCAACACACACCCACACGTTCACTCTCTCTATAGGGAAATCTTTGCTGCATCGTAATTTAAACCTTTACTCAGGAAGATAGTGAACATTTTCTTCAAGTAAACAACTGCTCACTTGATAAACTGGTTGACGTGCTGCATGGAGGCCTCATAGTTCTTGCCACCCACCTCCTGGCAATGCAATGCCACCATCCCAGGCTCCCTGTCTTGCACACACTGCAGTAGACACACAGACACACCAGCTTTGTATTGATCTGTGACTTGGCTTGGCAGCCATTCGATGGGGCTTCCATGAAGACTGTCATTGTGTTAGTCAATTAAATTTACTCCACTTCATTGGATAGTGGTATCATCTGTATTTACTAAATACATCAAAAATCTGTTAAGACTTCTGAAAATGCACCAGAATCAGGTCTTGAGAGGGGTCTTAATAGAGAGTACATGTAGTGTAACCCAGCACAATTTGGTAAAAAAAAATCGGTCTTATCTGAGAGAGGTTTGTAATACTAATAGGGACAGTCTTAATAAGGAGGTTCCAGGGTATTAAGTATTTTTAAATGCCTCAACCATGGCATACATGAGCAGGAGGAGTATTGGTTTTTTTTTTTAGTTTCAATCTTACTTGCATAACACCAACATGCACTATGATACAATGGCAGCAATTCATAACTGTTTGAGGGCCAATATTCCTAGCATAACATGTGAAGTGAAACATAACAGAAATTGCATCCTCTGCTGGATAGGTGCATTTCATAAATGTTTATTTTATCATATAATCAAAACCAAGCAAGCAGAGATTATTTTCAAGCCTGTGCTAAGCTTTCTCCCACATCTCTCAATGTTATTAAGGGTTTACTTCCTGCCCAGTTATCTGGTCTTTCTTCCTGTCTTGTATCACCAACTTATTGTTTCTCCTTTCCCTTGGTTGTGTTGATAGATTTATATTACAAAAACTTGGTCTGATGTGTGTGCCACAGCCCAAAGGCAGTAATTCATGTGCAGGCACACACTGAACCTTTTCATGCCAGGACACAATGTCCAAGTTTCATTCCTGAAATCTGCAAACCAGGTCACTTCCTTGGGAACTATTGCCACTCATATCAGGCATCCTTTCACACACCTGTCCTTGGTGGGAAATCTCTAGTCTCTTGGTGCTTATCAATGGGGCCTGGCTCAGCCTAGCCCATATCAAAATGGTTGACCACTCCCCAGCTCCAAAATCAGAAACACTCCCTCATTCTGGCTACCCCCATCATTTATCAATGGGCTTCATTCTGTCCCATACTTATCCTTCTACTAATAAAAACACCCCAGTATGTGGCACTACTAGCAGAAACTAAAATACATTAATAAAAATACAGTATATTTAGTGTAAAGTTGGTAAAACAGACAATCAGTCTTGTCAGCTTTCTGTACTGCTTTTTCTCAGTTTAATCTACTATATTATTAATAGTAATCCATGTAAATAAAAATTAAATTTACAAGTAATAAAAATAATCTGAATAGCTTAAAATTACCTGTAGGAATGCCCTCAGCCATGGTGGGAACATCATGGTAGGCTGTAAAAAAAAAAAAAAAAAGGAAACCTAGCAATTTAGGATAAGCAACAATCTAAAACAGTGTCTGTACAAGTGTGTCTGTGTGTGGCCACATGCATATTTGTATGCACACATCTGTGCACTTCGATAACTGCTTGAGATATACAGAAGGAAGTGATACTGTGTAAATCTATGCATGTGCTCATGTGCTTCCATGCATATATGCATCCCTGTGTTTGTGTTAAAATCTGCATCCAAAAGGTCTGCACACATTCTGCTCATGTGGAAAATGTGGTTCAGAAATGGCAACATAAAACATAAAACAGCACAAGCACTATATACTATAACACTGAACGTTACACTGCTTATGCCATTAGCATGTAGAATATTTCAAAATAAAATACAATAAATTATGGTAATTAACATCAATACAGTTAATTTCTACTTCTCGTGAATGTACCAGTTGTTGGTATAAGTAACACTGACTGTATATTGCACCAATGTTACTAACTGTTAGTAACAAACATTCATTGTCACTTATATTTTCCGAGACAAATCAGACGATCAGTGTCTCCCAAAACACCAGGAAAGTTGGAAAGCACTTAATCGACCATGCATATTTGGAGTCTGATGGAGGAATCATTTATAATGCTACCTTTACACTTTATCTGCATCAGTAAAAGTACAACTACAAGTACAAGCACAGAACTGACGCAATAATACAAAAGCAATACTAACTGCTTCCCCATTCCCACTTACATATTTGGGTGAGTGTGTGCATCAATTCGACATAATCTGCCAAGTTACAAAGCACCTGTATGACAATTGAGATAATTGATGATTACTTTTTTGGTAAGAGGTTTAGCATCACAGAAGATATCACCTGTTCTGTCTCTATTCTGTTCACAAAGTTACTTAGTGCTGGCTTTTGTTTGTGGGATAAACAAAACTTTTTCAAAATAAAAGTAATCCCTGCATCTAACTACATGTATAAGTCTGTGCTTTTTGTAACTGGTCATTAAGTACAATGTACTATAGTAAGTACACTGTTGCACAAAAATATATCAATCAAATATTTAACAGTCATGGATTATTTATCAACTGCATTCTAAAATATCTTAACTACATGGACTCAAATTTTAATAACAGATTGACATTGAGGAGGGAAACACATTTTGGGGGAGGGGCAAGGTGGGGATATTTTGCACATCCTCAGTTCCTGTATCCCAGTTTTAAATTCAAACTAGTTTTGTATCTATCCATTCTTGCTGGAGGTCCATTAATAGTAGTGAGGTTTTCCCTCGTCATCATCATCACTTTACAGTTGCTACAGAAGCGGTTAGTACTGACGCACACATGAAGAATCTCGTTGACATTGTGACAGCCGTTGGGGGATTTTTCCCCCAGAGCTCCACATTCTGTGTATGAAGGCGTACAATGCTAGTGCCAATAACAAGAAGCAAAGAAAGGTCTGCACTAGTTTTTAGCAATGCAGTCACTTTCAAACGATGGCACCGTTTAGCCCTACATACGTATGTCTATGTGGAGCGCTCCATACCTAACCTATGTTCAAGCTGCAGCCGATATGAATTCCTAACAATACTCTCTGTTAAAAGCTGCAAGGGAGAAGAACGGAATCTAACCCATACAAAGCAGGCAACTGAATGTGCAAGTTCAGAGGGCCGATATGTGACCGAAGCAGACAACCAAGTAGTACACGAGTGTCCTAAAGAAGCGATTTTATTTCTTACCTCTTCAAAAATTGATCCCACATTGGCAGTGACCAAAAGAACTTTAGCGTTGTCGCCGTCCATTTTTTTGCTGCCAACTCGGATTACAGAGTTTAAAAGATCATAACGTAGACAAGAAATTCCCTTGAAATGCCACTCTCCTTAACAGCGAGTACAGTCCATCCATATCTGATACACCCGTACCACAGCACAATCGATATCTTTTAGAACCAATTTGACATTTCGCTCCCCTAGCTAATGAAATCTTTGACGTCACAAACTACAGCGCCACTTTAACAGGGGACGTTACTCTCTTACGTTAGCTACATCGGCATAAGCTTGCACTGTTAACTCCCCTGAATCGGCGATACTGCCATGTGTTTCTTGACGACAGCAGTCTACCAAACGATCGATCGAAGCATTGACATGAAGCACAAACACGGCGACATCCAAACGTTAGAACGCTCTTTGGTAGTGCGGCAGTTCTTCTGGAGGAGACTAAAATTATTGGCAAACAACAGATGAGGGACTTTTCATATTGATTATTTGTTACAGGTAAAGCGTGATTTATGAAAGACGTACCAACCTGCATAGTTTATACATCCCCGATCCTGAAAATAAGCTTTTCTGTTAGTATACAGTATACGCACGCACGATCGCACAGTATCCCCAACCCCGAAAGTTTTGTTGAATTAATAAAAGTAATATTGTTTGTTTTCAACGTTTGCTTTGTATTAATTCTTCTCCCCTTCCTGCTTTTAGTAACCCTTTTCATTTTACTTTCACCAATACAGCTGAATTGTGCGAGAGGGTTGTAAGACCTGTCCTGCCTTCTATATTTATTTAATTGCTATCGGGTAGCCTATGGCTGATTGGATAGTTATGCTTCGATCACGCCTTCAAAGCGCGAGTAAAGGGGCGGATCAGCTGTTGTAAATATAAATAAAAAAAGGACTTAGATTATAGGATGAGAGAGAAGATAGCAGTTGTTTATATTATGAAAAGAATGTGTAGGGTCACTACCCGCATGAGCAGACCAAACGGACAAGGGACACGCACACACACACCACGCACCACACCACACACACTCTCTCTCTCCCCTACTTACATGCATCGGGTACTGTGTGCTTCAGCAGGAAATTCTTAGGCGAATTCCCCAAGCCGCTAGCTATAGCTGTTCCTTGTTTGTTGTCGCTGTACTGCGTATGGTATGGCGATTACTAATTTACGAAGACGGCAAAAGGGAATAAAAGGAGAAACGGAAGCTTCCATTTGTAAACAATCAACACAACAAAATACATTGCCATAAATAAACACTTTATTCCGATAAGAAATAGTATAAAATGATGAGAGTTGAAAGACTTTGTATACACGAAACACAAAAAAGAAAATCCTGAGCACAAGACCTGGGCCAAGGCAAGGCGAATCACAACAGCGCTTTCGTTCGATAACTTTGATACAAACGAGTTAAAGTATATTGTGTTAGCAATCTTCTGGCTATCTAAAAATGCCCCGCCTCCCCACCCCCCAAAAGAAAAGAATTTAAATGTGTAATTTATTCATGGATGTAACAAGTAATCCAAAATTGATGTGAAGACTCCTCACAATCACAAAGAAAGAAAAACAAATAAATAAGCAAAACTTAACGATTGAGCACATGCAACAATATTGCGTTGGATAACGAGGCCTTAAATCCGATCGGGTCGGGCTTATAATTACAAGACAATCCTCTACAAATCCGCTGTGGGGCAGCTTTGCGCCAGCACACTTTAGCGTTGCTGTTTAATGAATCTAGCTGGTGCAACCGTAAGTTTTGAATACGGTTTTGTAATAAAGTAAGGCCTCGAAAGCCGTTCTTAATTACAGGACAATATTTAACCAATCAGAATGTTGTGCCAAGCGGGAAGGTTGTTCAAATCTGAACTTGAACAGCACCAAATTTGTTCCTGTAGATAAACTAGCAGAAAAGTTGTCGAATATTGTCATAAAATTAAACACAGACTCAAGCCTTAACATTACAATACTACAACAGCTTCCAATGTTTTACGTAGGTAATTCTGACTTGAAAAGAAAATCCCCGATGTTCGGATTCTGATCATGTACTTGCCGTTAATTTCAGTGTAAACGTGTTTATGCGATTGTCACGTTACTCGTAACCCATAACAGACAGCGGAGCTTTCAACAAAAGCTATTGCAAAGGAATGACAATTGCCTGGAAAAATGTAAACGTGGGACTTTTTCTTAACTTAACAATCGTGGTTTAAATTATTGCCAGTAAAAGACGTGTATAGCATAGAAGAGAATTTGAAACAAAACCACCAGCGGCCAGTAATAGACACTGCTGTCTCCACTGAGCAACAAAAGAAATGCTCGTGGAATAGACCGTAGTCATATAACCAAAACTTTTACCGCCGAGTACGACCGAATTTTACAGCACACGACAAAAAAAAAAAAGAAAGAAGATAATATTATGTATCCCCGCACTCGGACTTGGCGTACTATCTATTCGATATCTCGTGTGTCACTCGTACACTGCTACAGTTGTTATAGAGCGTTTTCAAATATTGATGCGTATTATGAACTAAACGAATCTGTTTCTTCAGGAACACCACCTCAGTCAATGTACGGCATCTCAGGTCTGGTCAACATGTACACCATGATGCGGTACAAAGGCAGCAACACCTGCGCCAGGGTCCATTTGCCACGTCTGGCCTCGTCTGCAAAGTACACACCCACGCATCATCACCACCACCACCGCCGTCGTCACGTCGCACCGCACACGCACACATCACGCGCGCACGCACATATCACGCACACATCACGCACGCACGCATTATTTCGTGTGCTGATAGTTCAGTCACTGACAGTTGATAGTGACTCTCAGGACTTCGTGCAATTTAAATACGCATTCAACATTCTGTTCTCGTGTGGTCGTACTGAGCACAGGGGGAGAAGAGGGGAGGTGATAGGAGAGATGCAATAAGCTGGAAGAATGAAAAACCTGAGACACCCTGTTGTGAATTTGAATGAACAGCCACACTAACAGATCGAGTTTTTTTTTTTTAATTAAACATGGAATAACTAAGAAGGCTCTCTCTGCAAGACATAGCAAAAATGAGGAGGAGAAAAAAAGAGGAAGTCCTTGTGGACGAGCGTACTTACTTTGATGGCTGTCTTCCTCGACCCTCGGGACGCTACTCTCAGAATCTTCGAAACGAAAAGAAGATTTGATTTGCGTCGTCTCTTCCGAGACGTCTTCGAGCGAGGAGTGTACCACGTTCGCAGCCTCATCTGCACTGACGTCAGTGGTAAGGGGCGAGATGTTGTCTTTCATCTTGGAAAAATCTTCCAGGGTATTACCGGAAATTGTTCTAAAATGGCTCTCAGCTGCGTCAGTTTGGTCCACGACATCACGAGTGTCGCTCAAATTGTTATTGGCTGTTAGGAATGGTGACGTCAAATCACTCCCGTCAGTTACATCACTGTTCCTTCTTTCCAATGCTGAGGGTTCTTCCGGTGTGTGTCCGAAGAAAGAACTCACAAAGCCGGAGTCGTGACTGCTGAGGTCAGAGGTCGGCGACGTGTCGACTAAACTGGAGCTATGTAGACCGTTTTCGAAGATAGAGCTTACAGGGTAACAGTCTGCAAGCGAGCTGTGAGAAATATTGTCAGGAACCTTTGCAGGGTTGTCGTTATCAAACTCTGCAGAACACAGATCATCTTGATCTACCTTAGCAACACCAGGATTACTTTTCTCAAGCTCTGCCCCATTAAATTCCCCTTTCTCAACCTCTGCTACACTAAAGTTGTCTTTCTGAACTTCTACAGCACCAATCTGTTGCATGACAGTTGTGGCACTAAGTTTGCCACTCTCAACCGCTACATCATCTGTATCTTTCTGAACATCTGCGACATTAAATTTGCCCGATTCATTTTCGATAGCACTAAGCTCATCTTTCCTTGCGTCCACAACACACGGGTGATCTTTCTCAACCTCTGCCGCATGAAATTTGTTCTCCGTCTCCACAGCTTCGTATTTTTCACCCTCTGGAGCAGTTACCTCTCCTTGTTCAATCCCCGAAGCATTAACTTTCTCTTTCTGGAGCCTTACAACACTGATTAAAACTGCACCACACTCTTCAGCACTAACTGTATCTATTTCACAATCTGCAGCACTAGGTTTGTCTGTCTCAATCTCTGCAGAACTGTCGTTGTCTCCAACTTCCTCTGCACTAGCTTTCCCTTTCTCAGTGTCTGCATCACTAAATTTTTCTGTCCCAACCTCTAAGACTTTAAGATATTCTTTCTCAGTGTCTGCAACACTACTTTTGTCTTTCTGGACATCTGCAGCATTAAATTTGGTTGTCGCAATCTGTGAGGTATTTGGTTTGTCTACCTCAGCTTCCACAGCGCTGTGTTTCTCTGCCTCGACCACCACAGCAGCCCAGAGCGCTCCACCTGCATCGCAGATCACGCCTTGCTGGTTCCCGTTGCCATGGGATGATCTGCCGCTTCGCCCTGTCTGCTCCTGCTCCTTTTGTAACTGAGCAGCATCTGCAGAAGGCGACTGGTTTGCACTAACAGAGCTTGGGCTTGTACTGGGATCGTTCGGCATTGCACAAGCACTGTTTGGGGTCGTAGTACCAGTGTTCGGGTTTGTGCTAACAGACACCTCCAACGCCGCGTGTTTCGTGGTGACTCCCCAAGCTCCAGAACTAGGAAGGACAGGGTGGTCCCAGTCGTCTAACTTTTTGTCCGCAACGAGCGAATCTGTGGTCAGGACGATGCTGTTGTCGTCAAACGACTCCAACTTGTCCTCATCAAGCCGCCTCCCTAAACGTACTGAGGATTCATCAACACTGCTGTCAGGAGCTTCTGGACAGCAAACATCTACGCCGTTTTTTATGGCGCTTGTACCAGAACTAGACTGTGAGCTATCCCAAGATTCTCGCTTTATTCCGGCAAATCCCAAGCGATGGAGTACTGCTGACTCTATGTCCGTCGCCGGTGACTTGGGACACGTGACTGTATTAAAATTCAAGTGGTCTGTCGTTCCAAGCTGTACCGGCGAACTGCTTTCGAAGATAGTGTCTTCCGCTAATTCGCGACTCAGGTTATCTGCCTCCTGCGTAAAGACTTCTCTCTGCGGGGCTACCGTGTCCCTCAACATTACCGCTGTCCCCGACCAAGCAGCATGCGACAGACGGTCGTTCTCCCTATGTGGCTGGCCGTCGTCTTGCTTATATTCCAGCAAGTCTTTATGTCTGTACACCAGCGAAGATTCGTGTCTCTGATCTGGAGAATCCTTCTGTCTGTGATCTTGTGAATTGTCTTGTCCGTGCACCAAAGGGCCTTTATGACAAGAGTCTTCCAGTCGGTAATCTTGTGAGTCTTCCTGTGGGTGGTCTTCAGAGTCATTCTTTGTGTGATCATGTGAGTCTATTTCTCGGTGTTCTTGCGAGTCTTCCAGTTGGTGTTCCTGTGAGTCTTCCTGTTGGTGTTCTTGTGAGTCTTCCAGTTGGTGTTCTTGTGAGACTTTATGTTGGTGTTCTTGTGAGTCTTCGTGTGGGTGTTCTTGTGATTCTTCCAATCGATGTTCTTGTGATTCTTCCTGTTGGTGTTCTTGCAAGTCTTCTTTTCGCTGATCTTGTGAGTCTTCCTGGGGATGTTCTTGTGAGTCTTGCAGTTGGTGTTCTTGTGAGTCTTCCAGTTGGTGTTCTTGCAAGTCTTCTTTTCGCTGATCTTGTGAGTCTTCCAATCGATGTTCTTGTGATTCTTCCTGTTGGTGTTCTTGCAAGTCTTCTTTTCGCTGATCTTGTGAGTCTTCCTGTTGGTGTTCTTGTGATTCTTCTTGTCGATGTTCTTGTAAATCTTCCTGTGGGTGGTCTTCAGAGTCATTCTTTGTGTGATCATGTGAGTCTGTTTCTCTGTGTTCTTCTGAATCTTTCTGATGGTGTTCTTGTGAGTCTTCCAGTTGGTATTCTTGTGAGTCTTCCAGTTGGTGTTCTTGTGAGTCTTCTAATCGATGTTCTTGTGAGTCGTCGTGTGAGTGTTCTTGTGAGTCTTCCTGTTGGTGTTCTTGCGAGTCTTCCAGTTGGTATTCTTGTGAGTCTTCCTGTTATTCTTGTGAGTCTTCCAGTTGGTATTCTTGTGAGTATTCCTGTTCTTGTTCTTGTGAGACTTCATGTTGGTGTTCTTGTGATTCTTCCTGTTGTTGTTCTTGCAAGTCTTCTTTTCGCTGATCTTGTGTGTCTTCCTGTCTGTGTTTTTGCGAATCTATCTGTGGGAATTCGTGTAAGTCTTCCAGTGTATCTTCTTGTGAGTCTTCGTGTGAGTATTCTTGTGAGTCTTCCTGTGGGTGTTCTTGTGAGTCTTCCAGTTGGTGTTCTTGTGAGTCTTCCTGCTGGTGTTCTTGTGAGTCTTCCAGATGGTGTTTTTGTGTGACTTCCTGTTGGTGTCCTTGTGGGTCTTCCTGTTGGTGTTCTTGTGAGTCTTTGTGTGAGTTTTCTTGTGATTCTTCCAGTTGGTGTTCTTGCGAGTCTTCCTGTCGATGTTCTTGTGAGTCTTCTTTTCGCTGATCTTGTGAGTCTTCCTGTCGGTGTTTTTGCGAATCTATCTGTGGGAGTTCGCGTAAGTCTTTCAGTGCATCTTCTTGTGAGTCTTCGTGTGAGTGTTTTTGTGAGACTTCATGTCTGGCTTTTAGCGAGTCTTTCTGCGGGTGTTCTTGTAAGTCTTTCTGTCTGTGTTTTTGAGAGTCTTCATGGCTGGGTACTTGTGAGTATTCCTGTGGGTGTTCTTGCGACTCTTCCTTTGGGCGACCTTGTGGGTCTATTTTTCTGTGTTCTTGTGAATCTTTCTGCGAGTATTCTTGTTGGTGTTCTTGTGAGTCTTCCTGTCTGTGTTTTTGAGAGTCTTCATGCCTGGGTACTTGTGAGTATTCCTGTAGGTGTTCTTGCGACTCTTCCTTTGGGCGACCTTGTGGGTCTATTTCTCTGTGTTCTTGTGAATCTTTCTGCGAGTATTCTTGCTGGTGTTCTTGTGAGCCTTCTTGTATGTGTTTTTGTGAGTACTGGTGTCGCTGTCCTTGTAAGTCTTCTTGTGACTGATCTTCTAAATCTTCTTGTGAGTCCTGTTCCTGTCTGTATTCTTGTGAGTCCTCCTGACCCTGTTCTTGAGAGTCTTCTTGTGTATGATCTTGAGAGTCGTTCTGCCTGTGTTCTTGCGAGTCTGTCTGTGGGTATTCTTGTGAGTCTTCCTCCGATTGTTTTCGCGAGTCTTTCTGTGGATGATTTTGTGAGTTTTCATTTGAATGTTCTTGCGATTCTTTCAGTAGGTGTTTGTGCGAGTCTTCCTCTCTGTGTTCTTGAGAATCTTCTCGTGGGTGTTTTTGTGAGCATTCCTGCTTGTGTTGTGAGTCCTCCTGTGGGTAATCTTGTGAATCTCTCTGTCTGTGTTCTTGGGAGTCTTCCGGCCTGTGTTCTTGCGAGTCCTTTTGTGTGTGTCTTTGCGAGTCTTCCTGTGAGTCTTCCTGTAAGTATTTTGGTAAGTCTTCCTGTGGGTGTTCTTGTAAGTCTTCTTGTATGTGTTTTTGCGATTCTTTCTTTTGGTGATCTTGTGAGTCTTTCTGTCTGTGTTCTTGCGAGTCTGTCGGCGAGTATTTTAGCGAGTCTTCCTGTGCGTTTTCTTGTGGGTCTTCCTGTGGGTGTTCTTGTATGTCTACCTGTGGGTAATCCTGTCCCTGTTCTTGTGAGTCACCTTGTGGGTGTTTTTGCGAGTATTCCTCCTTGTGTTCTTGTGAGTCATCCTGTAGGTGTTCTTGTGAGTCTTGCTGCCTGTACTGTTCTGAATTTTCTGGTTGGTGTTCGTGTGAGTCTTCGTTTGATCGTTGTTGTACGTCTTCCTGTCTGTGTCTTTGTGAGTCTTCCCGTCTTTGTTCTTGAGAGTCTTCTTGTGGGTTATCTTGTGAGTGTTCCTGTCTGAGCTTTTGTGAGCCTTTCTGTGGGTATTCTTGTAAGTCTTCTTGTCTGTGTTCTTGTGCCTCTTCCTGATTGTGTTCTTGTGAGTCTCCCTGTGGGTGTTCTTGTGAGTTTTTCTGTCTGTGTTCTTGCGTGTCTTTCTGATTGTGGTCTTGTGAGTCTATCTGTGGGTGTTCTTGTGAGTCTTTCTGTGGGTGTTCTTGTGAGTCTTCCTGACTGTATTCTTGTGAGTCTTCCTGTTGATGTTTTTGAGAGTCTTCCTTTGGGTGTTTTGAGTCTTCCTTTGAGTGATCTTGTGATTCTTTCTCTCTTTGTTCTTGTGAGTCTTCGTGTAGGAGATCCTCTGAGTCCTTCATCCGTTGTTCTTGTGAATCTTCTTGTGGATGATCTTGTGAATCTTCTTGTGGATGATCTTGTGAATCTTCTTGTGGATGATCTTGTGAATCTTCTTGTGGATGTTCTTGTGAGTCTTCCAGTTGGTGTTCTTGAGAGCCTTCCTTTGTGTGCTGTAAGTCTTCCTGTGGGTGTTTTTGTGAGTTTTCATGTCTGTGTTCTTGTGAATCATTTTTGTGTACCACCAAGCATCTAGGACTGTGCTGTTGTGATTCTTCCAATGGATCTATTCGTGAGTCTTCCTGTCTGTGCTCCTGCAAAGATTCGTGGCTGCGCTCTTGTGAATTGTCCTGTCTGTGCATCAGGAAGTCTGCGTGACTGTTCGCTTGCAGGTCTTCATGTTGGTGGTTCTGCGAAGTTTCCTGTCTGTACTCTTGACAATCTTTCTGGTTTTGCTCCAGCAACTCTTCCTGTCTGTACTCTTGTGAGTCTTCTGGCCTGTGCTGTTGCAAATAATTATCTCGGTGCTCTAACGAATCTTCCTGTGTGTGCTTTTGTGAGTATTTCTGTCTGTGCTCTTCCGAGTCTTGATGATTGTGTTTGTGTGAATCTTCCTGTCCGTGCTCTAGCAGTCCTTCCTGTTTGGGCTCTTGTGCATTTTCCTGTCTATGCTCTAGTAAAGAGTCATGTCTGTGGTCCAGCGGCTCTTTCTGCCTGTACTCTTTTGTGTTTTCGTTTCTGTGTTTTTGCGAGTCCGCCTCACTGTGCTGTTGTGATTTTTCTTGCCTGTGTACCAGCAAGTTTTCATCCCCGTGCTCTTGTGAGTCTTTCTTTTTGTGATCTTGTGCATCGTCCTGTCTGTGTTTAAGCCAGTCTTTATGTTTGTGCTCTTGCAAGTCTTCCTGTCTATGCTGCTGCGAGTCTTCCTGCATGTGCGTTTGCGAGTCTTCCTGTCTGTGCTGTTGCGAGTCTTCCTGTCTGTGCTGTTGCGAATCTTCCCGTCTGTGCTGTTGCGAATCTTCCCGTCTGTGCTGTTGCGAATCTTCCCGTCTGTGCTGTTGCGAATCTTCCCGTCTGTGCTGTTGCGAGTCTTCCTGCCTGTGCTGTTGCGAATCTTCCTGTCTGTGCTGTTGCGAGTCTTCCTGTC
>SMGT01003167.1:328066-356252 GCA_004794575.1 Lanistes nyassanus
ACCACAATTAAGAATGGGATTAGTTTCAAAAGTACCGTCGTTCGTTCGCAGAGTACCCACGTGCGCTCATGCTTTCGGATCAACTCTCTCTCTCTCTCTCTCTCTCTCTCTCTCACACACACACACACATTTACGATCTGTTGTAACACACGTGCGCAGTGAGTTATGAAATTACTACAACGTTTACAATCCTACACCTAAAATGGAAATTAAAGTCCCGCACATGTGCACTAAAAACTGCCACGAGCTTCCAAAAAGGGGTGGGGGGGGGAATCAAACGAAATATGCCGAAAGGAAGATTTTCAATACGTCTCATATACAGATATCAAGTCAGTTATTATTGTATAGCCTTATACATGTACATTGTATTGAAAGATAACAGACTTGTCTTCAAGACAAACGGTACCTCTTGCGTCAGCAGAATTTAAAAACGAACAAGAAAAAAGATACATAAGTCTGCAAGTCTAGAGGTCACAGAATTAGACTTGATTATTACACATATAACTTTAGGTGCGTGATGTTAGTCTGCCCAGTTCTTACTGAGGTCGAAATGGCCTAAGGAACTGCGGCAGTGCAACGCCCGATGATTCACTGGAGTATTAGCAAAGTATTAGCAAAGTATCTACGCACTAGCACCGCCGAGGTTGACACCATATCTGTAAAGATGATCTCTCACGCCCGTCTGTGCCTAATGAGGTGATCACGAGTTAGCCCGACTGCGTTACCCCCCCCCCCCTTATTTTAAGCGGATTTTGGGCGAGCTTCTTGCGCGGTTGTTTGGGGAGTCTTTTTATTAGCCAGTCAACGCAGGTATTTGATGCTGGGCATCCGACACTACGATGCAAAATGTAAAGAAAACAAGTCGCCCGGGAATCGAACCCGGATCATC
Source organism: Lanistes nyassanus (assembly GCA_004794575.1). Taxonomy (NCBI): domain Eukaryota; kingdom Metazoa; phylum Mollusca; class Gastropoda; order Architaenioglossa; family Ampullariidae; genus Lanistes; species Lanistes nyassanus. The sequence goes on from SMGT01003167.1 coordinate 328,956, forward strand.
CATTCTACCACTCAACCCATGCCCTTGGATTATGGGGACTCAGACGAAACATTCCCCTCTCGCAAAACGCCCAACGCAACGAAAATCTGATCGCAGTTTTTGCCTACAGAAACTTACATTTAGACTGCAGATGGCGCCCTAGCCAGTTCTTGACCGTTTCGAACAGTGCGAGGTCGACCTTGACCTCCCCCCTCTACTCCCAGCTGAGTCTTCCACACCGCCTGCCGAGCAGCGGCAATAGTGGCATACAGAATGAATAGGACGACAACTACGGGTAGCTAGCCAGCACCTAATGCTTGCCACGAAAGCAGGAGTAGTAATTCTCTTATCAGACAGGTGTCGTACTATCGACATTCACCTTTCTCAGATGCACATTTCATGGAAGACGGTTCTCGTCTTTAATAAATCCATGTGTTCCTGTTACTTGAGATTGCTGGTTCTGTCAGTCCTTACCTGTTCTACCCCCTACCCACCCGCCCACTCCCATCACATCATCTCTAGTTCTGCATTTCCCTGCCTCGCTCGCTCGCCCCTTCGCTCGTTCTGTCTCTCTGCCCACTCCTAGCTTTTGTTTACATTTTTATGTGAAGTTTGATTAAGTTAACTGACTTATTGTATATGTGTACGTAATTCTAATACCTATCGCGGGCAGAGAACTAATAAAGAGCTCATAATTCACTCCCTCGTTTGCAGTCCTGACCACACCCCATCTGGCCTCACTCGTTTGCTCGCATGTCGGCTCTCACACACTCGCTCGACTTCACCTAAATCCGCCCACATGTTCGCCCGCCCGACTCTCATTCATTCATTCAGCGGAACACACCCGCTTGCTCACTCACTCGATCACTCATGGGCACAATGCAAGTCGGAAAACTTGATCAGCCAATGTAAGTGAAAATAAAACAAGGATTTTCTAAATTTCCGTGACCCACTCACCAGTGCTTGACCTCGGATGATGTTCCTCAAACCCAACAGGAATAAACGCTGACAGCATGGACGTTTTCAGACGGTCCCAGGCCTCAACGTCCCGCCTCCAGTCCTGCTGGAAGAACAACACGTCGCTGGCCTTGATGTCCTTGGGTATGTCCTTGACCTCCAACCCCAAGGCCACTAGAATCACTCTCAACGAAGCTGTAAAACTCTTCCTTGCGGTACTAGAGAGGTCGCTGTTGCAGGGCAAGGAGGAGGAGGAAGAAAAAGCGAAGAGGGTCTTGAAGGGCTTGAGGAGGCAGTAGCGCGGCCAGCAGTCCCTGACAAAGCTCGGGGTCAGCAGAACGACCGTGACCTCTGAGGCCTCCAGCACGCGGGCGAGTTCCTTGGCCAGGCCCTGGGCGGGCGGGCAGTCGCGGTCGTGGTAGTAGCTGTTGACCAACCCCTGCAGCTGCAGCCTCTCCACGGCTTCCTGCGTCCAGGCCAGCGCCTGCTGCGTGTCCTCCGTCTGCGATAACGACGACTGGGCGTGGTTGTAGATGACGTTGAAGTGGTACAGTCGTCCCGAGGGCAGGGGTCGACAAAGTTGCTGTCCGTCACTGACCGAGCCGACGCAGAGTTGGCGCGTAGTGGCAGCCATGTTTTTTCCGTGAACTGTGTTCGGGAGTCAGGTTTCAACAGTTTGGAAGACCTGCGGCAGGCTACGGGAATACAAGCAGCCATGCGTGAGTAAAGCCGCGCTATTCACACGGTTCGATAAAATCAAGTGCAAGAAGCGGTGTAGAACTAGTCCGAACGTGTTCCAAAAATAAATAAATAATAATAAAACAAAATTCAGCTTCGTCCAAAACTGAATCGATTCTTCTGTTCAGATATAATTAACGCTTGCTGCACTCTACTGGCAGTAATAATTGTGCAAGAAAAATCTCCAAGAATCCGGAAACTAGATAAAATTTTGGTTGCAGATGATTGAGCTTTTTGCCACCTTCCCATCTAACTTTGATGAACCACTTAAAACCAACCAAAGGAGAATAGAGACAGTGCCGGAACTGTGCATTTTCATTTTACTTTTGTCATGCGGTAACACATGTACCTCATGCGTTTCCACTCGTGCAAGGAAAATCGAATATCTATTAATGACTATTAAATAGCAATAACAACAAGAACTATCGTACTGCACTGAGGGGATCCTATTGAAAGATAAACACCCTGGCTGTTTGCGTGTTTTGCTATCTAAAAAAAAAATTTGCTTCAAGACCACTGATCAACAATGTGTGCACTACATACATACATGGAGGGAGGTACTGCGTGCTACAAATTGGTATCTTCCAAAAGACATGCCGTCCGCTGTCAGATCGATATTGCCGCAGTCATCTGGCCTGACCCAGCACCAAACGCATACCTTTTACCATTCCAGCGAAAGCCGTTTGTCACCTCTGAGATTATAATGAACTTACCTGTCTCGAAATCGTCGATGCCTGGCTGAAGACAGAAGTGTGTCGCAGGACTCTACCCTGGGTCACGTTTTACCCGACTTCGTTTCTGCACTGCAGGCATTTTCAATCGGCCACGCTAGACAACTGCTCACGCCGACCGCCACCCGAACTAAACTGGGTGGAGAATATAGCGACTGATCGAACTATATTTGCTGGCCTCGTTTTTGTGCGCCGTGACGTCGTCAAAGATCTCAGGCCAGCTTCACATACACCAGGAATGCAAGCGTTGTTAGGTAGTGACGTCAGAGCTCCTGCTCGACCGCGGCCGCTGCGACGTCTCTTACACTTGCTAGCGGCCCTTGTGTCTATAAAACTCGTCTTTGCACAATGCATAGGTATGTTTTTCGAGCTCTGATTGAAAGGTGAAGTACAGCGAATGTCTGCGCTGTGGCAACATGCAGAAAGTTCGTCCTTCAGAAATTCAATCCACGACAGTCGGCAAGGCGAACCTGACCCACTGAGGGTGAAGAACAGTTTGCAGTCCACATCTTTGCCAAGTTTTTTGGGGGGAGGGTGGGCGGGGAGGAAACGCGCTAATAACTGGTGTCATAAGGCGATTAGAGAATTATCATTATCGCTAGTATTACACTGAAAATCACTGAAGTTTTGGGATTTCTTTTCCATTGTAACTGTGCTGGGAAGCTTTTATTATAGCTCTTCACAAAATCTCGATGCCGTGATCCTAAGCAGTGCAGTGCAATGTGGCTGTAATTTCACTCGCATAGTCAAGCCATAAAACATGCGATTGTTGACATCTAACAAAAGGGGGCAGGAGAGACAAACCGGTATAGTGTGGTCACTGCACTTTATACTCAATTATTCTATGAGTGGAACTCTAAACCGATTATTAGTTTACGTTCTTCATATCAACCTAAGGTCAATCTTTACGCCAGTCTCACGCAGCTGCACAAAGCTGCACAAAAGCAGCTGCGAAGCAAATCGCAGCAAAGTTTTCGGGCGACTGCAGCTAATGACGCTGTTAGCGGATATCCCCAGGACTGTTCCACATCGACCAAAGGATTCACCTATGTGCCGGTGGGTCGATGGCGCCTGTGGTGTCAATGAACAAGGCAACAAACGTGTTAGAGCTCGCCACAGCCTTAGAAATAAAACTACGTACCTCCCCCGCTCTCTTCCACGAAAGGGTGGGGTGGCTATGGTGAGGGACAATGACAGATTTTTATGTGCAGAAGCATCTGTATCGTTTATAAATGTATGGGTGAAACTTTTCTGAAATGCAAGGAAGGAAAACAGTTTTCCTGTGCATGTGCCTCACAACTGTCGCTCTCTGTTGGTCGACTAAAACATAAAATATTAACTCAAGAACATTCTTCTCATATTGATGCACCAAACACAATCTTTCATGTTTGCAAAGTTTTTATTTTAACATGATGATGATGTACTTCTACTGAAAATCTTTAAAACAAAATTAAGGGAAAACATTAAAATATATGCTGATGCACTACCAGTGAAATGAAGATGTTCTATTTCCACTTTTTGTGCAAAAGTTTCCCTAAGACTAAGAGGATAACAAAAAATTTTAACAAACAATAGATCAAAGAATTGCCACCAAACTCCAAGAAAATTCTCCGAAAAAGAGGAGAGTTATGTCCCCTGATTAAACAAACTTTCTTCATATTACTTTATCTTGATGTTCTAGACATGCATGTTGTCAAACTCTAAAAAAAGAAATTATAACTGGCAGAATTAGTAACAGCTCTCGTTAAATAACTACAAGTTACCATAATGAAAAAAACCAGGAACTTGAAAATAAGGAATTCCTTATGATTTCTGCCAAAACATGGAAAAGTTTCAGCCACGTACATCAGCATACATACATTTGGCAGATTTGAGTCTAGATGAAAGAATATTTTGAATGGGATACTGTTTTTGACAAAGTAGGTCATGTGGTTTATTGGTATAGATGATCCGTTTGAACTATGCAACAAGAGCTGCCCTGGAATCCCGTGGCTATCTCTTCATAGGCTGCATCCAATGCACCATTTCGTATACAATGATTCTGTCATACATCATTAGGGTAATTCATGTCTTGGGCACACCTGAACTAGCCAGTTACACACGATAAGCTATCATCAAATTTTTGGAAGTGCGTTGAATCAATCTGTCAGCTTTCATGTGCACCTTGTAACAATTTTTAACTTGATAATTTTCTTCTCCAAAAGAGCTCAAGCAGTTGCGCACACCCAAAACCATTATTAAATTATACTTTGAAGATAAGCTGCAGAGTTGTATGGTGGTACATGTAGCAGTAACATTATGGTCTGTAAGGAGGTAATATTAACTGACTGCAGCAGTTAGTTTGGATTTTCACTCATGGATAATTTCATTGGCTAGGATGCTGTAAGAGCAGAATGCATGGACTGCATCAGACATAAACTGAAACCCATTCTTTGGCACTAAATTATGTTCATGTCACATAACTGCTCACAGGAATGATTATGGGTTTTATCAATACAGCGTTGTCAACAGACACAGGCCTTCATGCACATACACTCACTCACAAAATGAATGTTTACACAACAAAAAATCTGTCACAGCAGCTTCCACCTTGACTGTTGTTTAGTTACCTTTTGAACACCAAGTCATCAAAGAAGGCTAATGAATGGCAGGGACAGGGAAGGGGGAAGGTGGTGAAGGGTGCAGGGAAAAGAGGAAAGAGGCTGCCAGTCGTTGCAGAGATGCCCCCCCCCCCCACCATGGTCAGTCTTGAAAGGTGGCACATCCACACAGGAGGCAAAGTGACACATAGGAGATCCTAACCCACAGTCCTCACATTTTATACAACAGCCACATTAACACCATGTGACTTGCTCTTATTCTTTTCCCAAGCCATATAAAAGCCACGAATATGATGCTCACCAAGGACAGAAATATCTTTCATAACCACTCTTGTATACATACAATTTGTAGCACATACTCCTGTGATGGCAAATGCAGAATTTGAAAAGTAGCCCAAATGCATGGGAACATATTAATATGCAGATACTAGTACGTGCAGTGTCTAAATGCATGCACTTTAAAGCTTACCAGTTCTGTCTGAAACATATGTATCTACAAACACAGCCATGGGCTTCTAGTTCTCTAAAACTATTTTTTCTGGGTTTCCTTTTTGCTTTCTGAAGGTCAAATTACTTGTGTTACAGTAAAATCTTCCTATTAAGACCTTTGGTATTACAACTCCCTCTAAGCTAAATTTTTTTAACTGACTTTGCCACAGTTAAATGTACTTTCTAATAAGAATCCTTTTCATTTAAGACCTGATTCTGGTGCATTTTCAAAAGTCTTAATATGGAGGTTTTATTGCACCGTTTATTAAGGTCACAAAGCACATTTAATTCAGAAAATATTCACAGAATGAGATAAGTCCTGAAACAAACATGCTGAACATATCACTGTAACCATATCTCGGACTATAATTCATATCTGCTACACCACCACACATGTACTATCTATCTTTGTCCCTCATCACAGAGTGTCTGAGACACATTTCGAAAGTCAAAGATCAACCAACAGAAATTCCTCTTCTGTCAGGGTGTGAATGTGAGATTAACAGGAGTAACTCGGCCAAACGAACGTGTATCAAGGGGTCGGTAGTGGTCAGTGGGGAGAGACTCGATGCTTTCATCCAAACGGTTTGGTGTCACGCCTTCGCTCTGACTGCGTAGGGCCTGTATTTGCTGCAACAACACCTTGGCATCTTCTCTCGTCTGCAATACAGACACACCCATGCACACACATGCACGCATGCATGCAAACATGCATGTATGCACATATGCACACACACACACACACACAGATGTGCACACACATGCATGTGTCATTGACATAAGTTGATTGATTCATGTTTGAAAGACAAGTTTAAATAATCTAAGAATAACCTCTTTTACAATGTTGAAGTTAACAGCTCAGCTAGGTGACACTGATTGCTAGGAGGTCAAGAAATGCACAAATGCTTATCTTGCTCTGTCATACACTGCTTCCTTAGTTTCATTAATTGTGTACAGCATCATCTTACTTGGATGAACACTATGTTCTAATATATTCTTGGACCTATTTAACTGTTAAAAGAAGACATGCTGAATTTCAATGGTTTACAGTTTAAATCAGGATGGCTAGCAATGCATGCATAATTAATGGACTGACATTTCACTCCTGATTTACTATATGAAAGCTTGTACCTGATAATATTCAACCAATCAAAAAAATTACAGATGCTTTTGACATCAGGAGGATAAAGACAATCACAAAAAATGCATTGCCTTGATATTAATACAATTACAGCATGCCTAATTCTGAGATACTTTGTAACAGACAGATGTTATCAAGTACACTGGCACAGAATTTTGTTCTTTTCCCAGCTTCCTGCTTTCCTCATCTGCAGAGAAACTTTCATTTCCAATCTTGGTGTATCGTGTTACACAATATTCACTGTAAAAATTGTTTATACTTTCTCATATACTTGTGCTGAGACAGATGTGGGCGATGCGCCATAGCCCTCAGCGCCACCTATTGGATTAGTTCACCTGACTCAAACTGCAGGAATGCCTTTCATTAGGAACTCCATGCACAAACACAACACTTTTGTCAATGAGTGAGATTTCGCCTTAGAAAAAAATGCACTTTCAGTGAGAAATTTCTCTCCAACAAATGTTTAATGCAACTGGTTGGATTACGTGATTGAAGACTGCTTTCTTATGACTTGGTCGGATTACATGATTGAAGACTGCTTTTTTATGACTTGGTCGGATTATGTGATTTAACTGCTTTCTTATGACTTGGTCGAATTACATGATTGAAGACTGCTTTCTCATGACTTGGTCTAAAAATAAATGCCAGGCATGACCTTTACATACAATGGAAACTACTTAATCACAAGTTGCTTAATCACAGGTGAAATAATCATGTGTTAAACACATTTCGTGATATAAAGATAGGTTTTTATATAGAGGAAGTTCTTCAACTCTGAGGAGCGTATAATGCACTATATCCTAATAGTGTACACAGTTAAGTACATCAGCTAATTTGTACACACACTGCAGGCATCACTAAGGATGTATAGCTATGCAGTACACAAGTCACAGCCAAATAATAATCAGCTGGCATCATCACTAAGTTTATTATGTTTATTTGTAAGCTCAGTCACAAGTAGCCTCCCCTGTCAAGCCTAGCTGGCAATGATCACAACAGAGCCAAAACTGGATGTCCCAGTGTGATCAGTCAAGTGCAGCAATCGCCAGTTGTAATGACCCATGGATGAAGAAACTGACCGCAATAAAAATCTGAAGACTTAAAGGCAATGAGCCTTGTCCAATCATCAGATACTGAAGCCGCGGTGAAAACTTGTGGATAATGTCAAGTAACTCACTTTGACAAAAATGGAAAAATTTATATATATTTTCCAGTTGTCACACAGGCCCAGTGGATTAGTTCTATCCAGAAATATCCAGATAAGAATTTTCCTTTTTGTTTCACCTGGGATGCCCTTTTCTTGCATCTGAGTGGCTGTAGTGATGAAACCATGTTTTGGACTGATCCTCAATATATTACTGTGCCAGAATCCAAATGAAATGATAGGAAAACCGTGACTAGCAGTCCATTTGGTGGGAAACAAGTGTGTGAGCTTGGGGTTAGAATTCACAATACATTATTACTGTAGGCTTGATATAGCTGTGTGTGTAGCATGTGTGTTGTTGCAAGAATTTTCTCCAGCTGCGGTTCGATTCTGGTTACTGTCACTTGTTCGTATAACAATGTTAATTTTTGGAGCATTTTTATTATCTAGGATGTGAAAAAGACCTTGTTATATCCACTTTTTTTATTATTATGTCCATATACACAGCAAACAATAAATATTTGACAGATAGAAGGCTGTTGGTCAGGAAGCCAAAAGTGTTTCACGATAAAGAGAAAAGAAAAGAAACAAGTGACTGTTGCTTGGGGTAAATAAGGTAACAACAAAGAGAACTTAGCCAGGCAAGATTTAGACGAGATGTTAACGTTTCAGGGGTAAATGAACATGAAGCTAGAAAAGAAAAGCTGAACTCTGACCTCTGTGAACTCGGCACATTTCTGTGCTGTGACATATGCCTCATCAAGCTGCCGACGACCCAGATAGTAATTTGTCAGGTAACGATATGCTTGGCTGATTTCCTCATGACTGTGTGTCTTTGCAAAGCAAAGGAAAAAAGCTTAAAAATGACTTACAGTCCATGGCTATTTTTAATTCAATAATGCTGTTCACCCCCACCCACGCCCCAAAAGTGCCCCTTCATGGACACATCCACAAACACAATCACTCATTTGAAATAAACAAAATTAAATGCAAAATTTACCAGATAAATACAAGATGAGGATTTCCATGTCTAAATTTCCTGAAATGGCTCTGCAAAGGGCAGCCTTTCTTGTGGGGGGGGGGAGGGGGGATGAGAAGGGAAGAGGTCAGGTGGGTAAGGATGAGATGATATCCAGTACATCTAAATTTCCTTAAATTTCCTGAAATGGCTCTGTAATGGGCAGCCTTTCATATGGGGGGAGGGGGAGAGGTCAGGTGGGTGAAGATGACTTTAATCCCAGTGCTTTCATCATAAAGCCCCAGTCTTAGCCATGACTTCAAAACACCAGAATGAAGGGCAAGGCTTTTAATGAATGATGACAGTCTACAAAGTCACCCTGTGAAGCTAAAGAACGTAAACAGATATTTTATAGAGAAAAGACATCTAAAGCCATATATGCTGCTTCGATGCTTTTTTGCCATACAGAATTGCTTTTTTCAGAAACGTGGTCCCCCTATTTCCCAGGCCCCAAATGATGGAACATTAGGAGGGAAAATAATTGTTCCAACTCACCCCTTTTCTCTCGGTTTCGTTGATGTACTCTGTAAATGCTAAGGCAGCCTGCTCCTCTTCCGACAGCCTCTCATACAGTCTGAAAGTCAAGTGCATTTGGAAAAGGTGAGACATACAGCAAGCCATATCAACAGCAACAAGTATTAACAAATAATAATAAAGGAAACTAGGCTGTGATTACTTAGGCATGTTAACACCTGCATACAAGGGAATATGAAACTACAGGAGGTAGAATATTTTGGTATGAAAAATTTCGATAACTGGCACATTTACAGCCATCTCAACTTCAGGCCATCTGTTCTTTACACGGCAACTTCAGCTGCTAATCTATCCTAAAGGTTCTTATATAAAATAAGATTAACCTTAAGCCAGGACGGGAACCTATGGTAATATAATGGGATATATTTATTACACAAAGAGGTATATCTTGGACATACTAAAAGAAAATGACATACATCTTCAACACAGTGCAAGTGACTATGATATACATCTGCATGCACACACACACACACATATATATATATAAAGAAAGATACACTACATGTACAGATTGCTTCCTTCTTCTATGTCCAACTTCCCAAAAATGCAAATCTTGATCAAAGAAGGAAATTTGAGCAACGACAAGTCAACTCTAAAGTTTGTTTGGTCTTTATTCTGACACAACAATTAAAGCTACATACTGGCAAACAGCAGACTCTGTAAACTGGTGCCACATTCTTTAGATTCTTAAATAACTTCAGGAAAAGAAATAAGATCAATTGTTAGTGGTTTAATGCCAAGTAGGCAACAAAGGCCACCTCCCAGCATAGAGATTGAAACATTAGTCTCCTGTTTAAAACTGCAGTACAAAGCACAGAACAACCAACTGCCACAAACAGCAGGTACGAATACTAACTTGGCAAGTTTGTACAGCGCTCCTCCTTCCACATCCCCAATACTGTGTGCTTTACGAAAACACTTTTTAGCCTCCTGAAGACGATCAAGTTTTTCATAGCATTCCCCTAATGCCATCAGCATTCGAGAGTCGTTTGGTCTAAAGAAACAGACAAATGCAGAGATAAGCATAAAGCATTAAAATAAATTTAAACTTAGGGTGGGTTATTATTATTCTTTTTTTTTTTTTTTGATCATGCAACACTAGAAATAGAATATGTAAAAATAGTTGACAAAATTGAACACATTTTTCATACTCAAAGAATACTCAATCTGCTAAAGATCTGTAGTAAAAATAAAATCAAATAGAGACTTTAATCACATTCTTTTATGTGTACAAAAAAATAGCCATTACATTAAAAATTCCACCTCCTACCAGAGTTATCTTGCCAGATAAAAGACTTATGCGCAAAATGAGGAGATAACAATTTTTAATTTAAAAAAAAAATATTTAACATGTAAAACAGTGTTGCTTACTTGAGGAGGTGAGCTTGTCGATAGTAGTACAAGGAGTAAAATGGCATTTTCAAAATCTCGTATGTCTGTCCAAGTCCGTACCATGCTCTGTAATCACGTTTGTTCACCTCTGCAAAAACAAAAAAATACAATCAGTTTTATCTGTAAAGCATGACCCCTATTTTCAAGATAAATTTTATGGTGAAATCAATTCTAGTAACACCAATATATGTACATCAAGCCCAATATCTTTAGTGCTCTTGTGCTCAACACAACTGAACCTAATGTGAAATAAGTTCAGCACACACAACTCCTGTCCTAATTATAGCACAAAATCCAGGGTTAAAACAGCCCCACTCCCCATTGTAACTTCAAATTACACAAGATAAAGTGCAGCAGTGCAGAGTAAAGTAGACTACTGATTAGGCTTATTTATAGATTGGTTGGGATTTTAACCTACAGAGTTGGAAAAGGAGTAAAAGATTTTCTCTCTCTCTCTCTCTCACATGCATGCACCTGCACACATCCACACACACACCCATACCTATGGCCTGGCGGTAGGCTTGAATGGCAGCTGATGTGTTTTTCATTTCCATAAACTCATGACCCATCAATGTCCAGGCTGACAGATAATGGGGATTGAGTCGCAGTGCACGCTGGAAATACATAATGGCCTTCTCGTGTTGTGCACGCAAGGAGTAGTAGTTACCTGTTAGATTGACATACGAATTATTACAAAGCTATAATGGCCACATATTACTCAACAGTTCTTCTGTCTCAGATTAACTAATAATAAACCAAACATAATCTCCAGCTAGCCAGATCAAACTTGTTTTGTTCATTAGACTGATTAGTAATAACAGTTTTATTATGCGAAAAATGTAAATAACTCTCCTTTCATGTCAGCCACACCTCTCAACTAATGGTAAAAATATTTATATTAATCAAGCACAATCACAGCGGCTACAGACATACATAGACATCTGGATATAAGCTATTTCTTTGAAGTAAACCTCCATTTTCTCAATAAATCATGTTTTTGACACGTAACCTATATATAATTATATTTGATGGGTGAATTGCAAATCTTAATACATTCAGGTAACACAAAAATTCCTAAATGGTTAAATAACCTTAAACTCTTTTATGAAACATCACTTTTTTGTAAGCTTGATAGTGGAAACTAGGTTCAAATCAAACTATTAAATTTTGTAAAATTAAGATTATTATAGCTGGCATCATAAACTATTTACACAAAATTCCTATAATGTATTTTTAGCTTTGCATTAATACATCAAGATGCACAATACCACATTTCCTTTGCACACTGGAGGTTCTACAAGATGTGAATTAAAATTACAACAAACATACCAGTCTTAAGTAAAACCCACCTATAACACAACAAGTTTCTACTCGGTATTTGTTGATATCACAGCAGCGATGAGCAAGGTGGGCTAGATCTGCCCTCATTTCCTGACATCACACCAAATCATTATTAGACCTTTCAAAGTTTTTCCCTCTAACATGTACTTCCACACGATTCAGTATGTACAACACCACCTTTAGGTTCCTGGTACAAAATGTGTGCACTTCAAGTAGTACCTCCATACACACCTAAGTAGGTACAATAGCACTGAAGAGTTTAGAGGTACAAAATTCAAGCATTGTAAATTATGACTATATTTGTATTACTATATATCTATATACCTATTGATGGCAGGACTAATGCAACACATACTGGATCCCCCACAACACTTGAGTGTACTTGCCCCTACAGGGTAAATACAGAGAGAGAGAGAGAGAGAGAGATGAATGGTCAACAGTTCTCACCTTTACATAAAGAAGATTGGAATAGATGTCCATGTTTTCCAGCCTGTATGGGTCCATCTTTTCGAGCTCGGAAAATGCAGCAACAGCTTGGTCTACATCTACAGTAAAAATTTGTAATTTATGCCTGGTCAAACCACATGACTTTTGAGTGGCAGTTAAACAATTTAAAGTACTGTTGCAGAACTATGGTAAAAATAAGACAGGCCAGTTACAATGTTTATTATGAATGGGAAGAAACCTGTAATGTATTTTCAGCCTGTTTACAAGTTCAGATGCTTTGCTCTATCAGGGTCTCCGGCAAATGAATGCCACTGCTACTCTCCCAGCATGACAGAAACCAGAAAAGTTCATGGCCAAACACTGATGTGATTTTGCGTTAACATGATCGGCTCGTGCCAGCACCATATGATGTGTACCATGGCATGCGCCACATGACATTTACCACATGTAGTTGTGTTGGGGTTTTTGCTGGTCGCTAAATTTGAAGCGATGGCTGAAAGAGCTGGTGAAGGAACAGAAACTGAGCCAAGTTAACATTTTTATGTTGTGATTGTAAAAATCAAAATGATAAAGTGGACATTCACACACTACCATGAACTTTATGGGAAAATCTTCCAATTTGGTCCAGTTTTTTCAACGTTGCTGGCTCTGCTAAGGCATAGCCGTTCGACAACTGCAATTTGTTTAACTTTCAGTGTATGTCATTGCCGCTGGCTTCAGCATCCAGCACAATGTCCATCTTTAAGGATGAAGGATGCTTTTGCACAGGCCACAAGCTCAGTTTAGAATCCTGTAAAGTCCTCCTGTCTCTCCTTTAGATATAATTTCAGTTTTGGCACAGACCAAAAAATTCAGGCCACAATGAAGATTCCATTTTGAGTGCAAAGCACACGCCACATTCAAACTGCTGACCACAGGATGTTAGGATTTCACTAGATGAAAATAGGAAGGGGAGGTAAGAACCCCAGGCAGCGAGGCTCAAACCTCCCACACAGAACTTTGCAATCTATGAACAAAATAAGGCAGTGATTTACTTTGCTGACCTCTCATGTTATGATGAGCAATAGCAATCTGGGCGATGATGAAGTTTGAGTGAGAAAACCCCACATCCATAAAAGCCTGGTATATCTCCAGTGCCTCCTCGTGAAGTTGCAGTTCTAGATACACCTGTGCTAGGAACAGCGACCGCACCCAGTGGTTTGGAAGTGACAGCGACAACAGCTGTGACAGACGATGCTGAATTTTGACTGCATGGCATGTTGTTAAATGTTGCATTAGAAGCAAAGTTTACCTCAAGGAAAGTTGATAAGGAAGCAAACATGGGAATGGGGAGAGGAAGTGGAATAAACAAATGAACAAAGAAATGAGCAAGCAACATCAACCCCTATCAGGAGGGTGATACAATCAGCATAATATTCACAGAATAACAAAAGGGGAAGAAAGGCAGAGCATGAGGACACAGCACCCAATCGTGACAGAATTAATGTGCAAAGCACACAAGATTCAAATCCATGACACTCACTGTCTCTGTATGAAGCACTTTTTACTGATACACTACAGGCTCCCTCTTGAGAAGAAGAACATTTCAGCTCTTTAGATTCCCCCCATAAAAGTTTCAATCACAAAAATACACTTTTCTCTCTCGTCCTTTTTGTCTGTGGATTTTTTATTTGCTATCTTCTAATCACCAAACATAAAAAATGAATTCTATTTTAGAAAAGCTTTAACAGTTTTTGTATGGGGAATCTTTTCAACGAGTCATGTACCATCTCCCTGTCCGTGATGAGAAGGCCAAGCTCTTGCCAAGCACCCCAGTGAAGAGGCTCTCGATTTATGGCTTCCACCAACACGTCCACCGCTGCCTTACTCAGATCAAGACGCTTCAGTACCACACCGTAGCTGGAAAATTAAAGCTCTAAAGTCATGTGACAAAATATTTAATACAGGATGCTAACACAAATTTTATTTGCTAAATGGCGTTTGAACTCGCCCAACAAAATATGCTACCGATAAACATTTCAATTATTTACTGATCTTATCATGCAAATTGTCAAAAATTCTACTTGCAAGTGATCTGGCAACTATTAATGTCAGCCCTTGATAAGTGTATGTGCATGTGTCTGCATGATTTTGCATGTACAACCATATGAGTACTGCAATTCGAATTCCACAGTATTGTAAAATAGTTCTAATTTGCAAAAACATTGATGAAATTCGTTTCCACTGCAACCTTTTAAAATTATTTTAATAATGCATTGACAGTTAAGCCATGTGACTATTTCTAGATGATATGGTTAAAATGCAAACAAAAACAAAAAGAACAAATACTACATTAAGCCACAAAGACAAGAGTGAAGAAATATCTGACACTGACAGGTACAAACCAAAGCCATCCAGCTGCTTATTTATGTGGTTTGCACTTAGCTCAGTGCGTAAAGTCTTCAGGCATCCATTATCCACAGGTCCAGAGTGACCTAATACAGACAGCAGGAATTCAATCCACTGTTTAAAGCATACTCCATTGAGGGGGAAAAAAAACCCTTTGACAAAATTTTTCATTTAAGGAGAAATTGGATACAACACTTTGAAAAGAAGGAATAACTGTACAATGTTTGCTTGAATGTTTGCTGTAAGTTCAGCTCATCATAAATTTACTAGAAATTAATCTGAACCATACCAAATACAGCACTGTCTAAAGAACTAGTCAAATTTTTTTTTAAAATTTAGATTGGCCTGCTTTAAGGTCTAAGGAAAGTAACAACATGCTGTACACTAGTTGTCCCCCTTGTATCACCATCATTCAATCTAACAAGTAGGTCAGAAAAGTTTGTGCACACACTTCTTAAAAAGCTTATTTTCGAGTGCACATTGCTTTCACCCAAGCTATTTTCAAGCAAAGAACAACACAGCAAATAATAACATGAGCAAAAAAGACAGAGACAGATTATTTTGACTTTGTCAATAACTTTTTGGCAAACATTTCATGTAGCAACAGGTGATGTGAATGCTATCCTTGAATGTTGCACTCTGCCAAGTGATCTGCACGCTATCCTTGCATGTCAGATGACTCATAAATGTAATTCAAATCAAGAAAATTTATAGCCACGGTGATGATGACTGCAGAGTTGCTGAAAGATAATCCTATCTTTTGCTACATTTGATGTTAATCTGCCAGTGCATGTATACTTCCTATAGAAAGGGAGTGAGAGGCAGAGAGAGAGAGTTACATCATTCATTTACATCATATTTATATTACCTTAGGATTTTATTTTGTACATCACTAGCTGATGTGACCTTGTTCCTGGGCGACCATGTACATACTGTGTGCATGTGTGACCACTTGTTCTTACAGTTCTATACATGCAGGTATGTGTGTGTGTGGGTGGGTCCGCTTGCACATGCAGGCATGTCAGCAACTGATCATTTTTGCACTTTTGCGTAAGCATGGGTGTTTGCGTGTGAGCTAATCCAGTCTTTAGATATTTATTCGCTGTGGTAGCAAGTTTGATTTTATGGTAAGTTTTTCTACAATGACCCTCCACACAGGCAAAAAATACTTCCCACGAATTAAACTTCCAAACTCCCACCACTGTGGTAGTAATTTTGAAGGACAACTGTAATATCATGTTCTGGCAAGACCATCTGTGAAGCAATTAGCATGATGCTTATATAGCATGGGCATCATGCTCAGCGTCACATGCAGTCACTTTCCTAATTTTTTCCCCTGCCACAGCAGCTAAAAATTAAAATGCTTGGCCACTTTGGGCTGTTTAATTAAGAAACAACACCAGACTCACATACCGATCGAGTCAGAAGCATTGTCCAGCTGCCGACTGACATCTGCTAAGTAGCGTGAGTACATATGCAGGAAGTAAGCAAGAGGACTTGTAGCTCCCTCTAGGACGTAGGCGGCGCGATCATATTCCTTTAGGTCAAAGTAAGTCATGGCCAAAGTAACCTTGTCAAAGTCCTGATACTGATCCTACAGTGAAAAAGATGATGGAACAGTAAGGATATCCTTACCGAAATATCAGCCAAGCAATCCAACCATCTTAATCGTCTCTAGTATAGACTGTACTATAGACTGTATTTAGTACTTCAGCGTCATCATGCACCAGTCATCAGAAGGATGGAGACAAATTACAGTCAAGGATGCTGATGGCAGTATATCGACTATGTAGGTGTTACTGACTTCTAAGTAGTTTTGTGAGTGTAGAAAAAATATAACTAGTTGCTGGGTACGAGTCAATTGGTGGTACTACTAGTATTAGCAGTTGCGTGTAAACGTACGTACTTCATGGACAGCTTTAAGAGCCAGCGCATGAGGATTGACTGTCACATTTAAGGCACTGGAAAGCTCTGCCGCCCTGTAAAATACACTCTTCATATATCAATGCATCAAACTTTGTAAAACCTTTACAACCAATCCAAAGTTGTAGTTTATACTATAATATAGTATTAGTATAGTAGTTTAGTATGAATATATGAGTTATGACCAAAGGGGAAAACAACATAAATCAGTGTTGTAAAACAGCTAAATTTGTAAGAGTTTACGGGCTAAATCAACCAGTTATTACCATTTCGCTCCATGTAGTAAACGCCGTTTTGAGCATTCTCTGTGAGCATGTATTAAGTCTTCTTTTACACGCACCAAGTCTAAAGACGAAATGTCCGCCATTTTCACCACCTTCAAAGCAACCATATAGGAATTTCTCGAATTATGTTATAAAGTTGAAATTAATGGTTACACTCAATTAAAGTTAGCTTAAAAATGACCTTTTTGTGCTCTGCTTAGGTTTCCATTAGACCATATGTAAATTTAATATGAATATGTAAGAATGTCGCAATTATTTGATATCTTTAAATTGTTCATTTATGATCTTGTCTGTTATCTAAGCCAAGCGTACTCCGGCAAATATGCGTATGCTGGCATATTTTAGCGTATGCTTGTGAAAATAGTCTTTTCACAAAACAGATAATTCAACCAAACTGAAAAATTCTGAAAAAGACTTAATAAACTGAAATCCCAAATAGCATGCCAATAAGAGCGGAAATGGCCTGTGCGCCTGCGTGAAAGAAGCGTTCTCGGCAACAAGAAAAGGGACTGCCAACTTTTCATATTAATCTCTACAGTCTGCACATTATCACCTTTGAGTGTGCCTTGCCCAGAATGTATCGACGCGACAAACCAATTGCCTTAAAAGGGAGTGCGTCTGCACTTTGTAACAATATTTCTGTTCTCGTTATGATGGATAAGCATCAGATTTCTTACGCAGTTGTGCACAAACATGCAGTCAATGTGGTGACTGCATCGACTGATGGATCAACTGTTACCGCTAAACAAATTATTTGCAAGGAGCCCTCAGCAACTCAGGGAAACCCTTTCCTTATGCAGGTGCGAAATAAGAGACGTGCAACTGGGCAGTTCAGTCAGTCTAAAATACCGAATCAGAAATAGAATTGTCAATAAATTGACTCATTTGAGATTTTCTTAGAAGTTTGCCATCAGTTTCGTGTTGAAAGCAGTCAAGATTTTTAATTTTAGAGGGTCGTTAGACAATTATTTAAACAGTGAAAAAAGGATTTGATATATGTTTTGAGAAATGCAAACCTCCCCCGACTTCTCATCTCACACACACAAAAAACATCCTTGATCTGTTTCAGGCTAAATGGGTTAAACTTTCTTCAAGATGTATTCTTGTTTTGACAACTCAGAAAGGAATTCAGGTAATCACAGTCAATCACACCCAATCTGGACATCCCCAGCACACCCTTTCTTAAAATCAAATGAAATATAAGTAGTTTCCATAATGTAATTTGTGAAGTGCGTTTATCTTTGTCCTCATTAACAAATGCACGTGCACAATCCATGTACTTTACCATATGGTTGTGGGTATATATGCATGTGCATCCATCTGTGTGTTTGTGGATGTGTTTGTTTGCTTGTGTGTGTGTGAGAGTGTTCCCCACCCCACCCCACACACACATTCCCTGGCCCTGCAAAAACGGGTATATGCACTTTCAGTGTATGAAAAACCATACATTTGTTTCACTTTGCCTTTTGTGACCTTTTCTATGGCATGCCTGCTATTTTAGACCTTTTTTCCTTCATTGCAAGATTTTTGAACCGGATGGGTCAGCAATGATCTACTGGCATGGACTTAGTGACTCTTCAGGCAAGGACTTTTATTAGTAATTTAAAGCTATGTTTGTGCAATTGATCTGTTAATATGAAACATATTTATCTTTCCAGTTTTGCCAGAAACTTATAGAAAATGTCTCGTTTGTTTTTACTGCAAACAGCATCAGTTTTAAGTAAACTCTAATTTTTTTATTGATCATGTTGATTTCATTGAAATATTTTTTCTACATTATCTTAGCATTTATATCTTAATGTTAGTGAGTTAGTCTTTGTACTTAATGGTTTGCTTATGTTTTAAATATGGTTGACATTGTTGCCATGCTAGATGCCACTATGAATAGTAACTTTGCTCGAGGAGTGGCTGGAGTTGGTGACCTTGTTTGCATTGGTAAGTTAATAATTTAGAAGTTTGTAATCTTTTTTTCAATGTTTTTCAAAGCTCATAAATGATTAAGCAAATGCAGTAAAACCTCCCATATAAGACCTTCCCATATATGGGTTCCTCCAGCAAACAAACCCCACATTTTTTTTACTTCGGTCCTTTCTGTATAAACAACCTCCCATTTACAACTCCCTCCTTAACCCGGCCATCGACCGATGAGGGTGATCAGTATACAATTTTCCCTTTTCAAGTGGAATAAAGGTTAGCAGGATTCTTTTTGCTAAGATGTTTACCAAGAAACATGAAATGTCAAAATCTATTGAGACGCATAAAAGAACTGCTTTAAATCTAGAAAAGAGCCTGAAAGTGCTCTTAACAAAGAACCAACAAAAGGAAGTCAGCAATAAATATTGCATCCGACATCCATTTACAACTTCACACCTAAGGGACTGACATGACTGATTTTATGCAATATACGACTTATTTGTCTTTTCAACATTTCACGGTAGGACAAATAATTTGTATCATTGATTGTGTTATAATTTATTCATTCCTGAAAGTCTTATTTCATATTCTGTTCAATCTTTAAGCCTTTGTCTTGGATAATTTGCCATGTTCGGTAACCACAAGGACAGGCAGACACAGTATAGTTACATCTTGTTCACACTTTCTAGTCTAGTGAAAGCAAAGTTACTCACAGGTGTCTAGACTTTATGTCTTTCATGTGTAGGCCGCTGGCCTGCAGGGATCATGTATCACTTCTTTGTTGTGAGAAAAGTGATGTGATGCTACCTATGCTAGTCTTGGAGATCTGTGATTTAGAGGTTCATAGTGAGATTCACAGCTGGTGAACTTGTTTGATCTGGGGAAGGAGATGTCACCAGACAAGTACCTGAAATGTTTAACCCAGTGTAAACTGTGTGAATTGCAAGGAGTAGATAGGGGGTAGAGAGTTTCATCACACTAACAGTAACACCTTGAGATGGTGATGTGACCGAGTACTACTTTTGCCACGTAGTTTAGAGTAAACTGCCATTCTATTAATATGGCAGGTCCTAGAGGCAGAGAAATACCATTATGGAAGTGACTGCGGTTATTTGCAGTATATGACTTTTGCGATTTTTTAGATATTTCTTAGTACAGCGAATAGTCTACATCATGAACTTTGTCATGATTCATTTTTGAATGTCTCGTTTCCTATTACACAAGGTCAGAAAGACAATAATTGTGCCTGAAGAAGTCTTGTTCACACTTTCTAGCCTCGCAAAAGTGAACAGTCACAACAGACTAGCATACATACAACCACAACAGACTACTGTACATACGATCGGAACAGAGAAGCCATACCTGCCGATACCTGCAGGCCAGCAGCCTATGCATGAAATAATTAAAGGCCTGTGGGAATTGGGTATCACTTCTGTATTGTGATTGTATCAGAGAGGGAAAGATCTTAATGTGATATTAAGTAACGGTTCAGAGTAGAACATAGATTTCTTCATTTCTTTTCTGTTTTAGCATTACTTTTTTAAATTGAAAATGTTTAATTTCTGCAGCACCAGAAAGAAAGTTTTAATGAGTGTGGTGGGATGAAACTAGATATATATGAGATAAAGTCTTATGTGTGATTAAACTACATGTACATGTATTACAGTAATTGATATGTAAAAAAATTTTGAAGCATGTGGGATGTTTTACTTTGTAACAAAACTTGACATGATGCACATATTATATTAAGACTAAGCATGTTCAAAAACTCAGCCATTCAATTAGGTAAATACTAGTGTACAGATTTTAGATTTATTTATTTTTGAGTTGCTTTTGAATTTGATTCTGTGAGGATTATATTTCTATTAAAGTTTATTTATGTAATGAAACCACTTCATTCTGCATTAGTTTTTCTTACCTTCGGTTATAATTCTGTCAGATAACTTCACAATATTTTTGGAAATTATGATTACTGAGATTTTTCTTAACTTTTGTACTCATAGGTACTGAAAGTGGCAAGATCTTGGTTTTTAATATTCCATCCAAGGGCACAAATGTCACACTTCAAAATACATTGAAAGGTGGGTTTCACAAAATATATGTGGATGTTGGTATGAATTGCAGAAAATTTGTTTGATCTTGAAGCATTATTTTTATAGCGATATTGAAGATTATAATTAAAATACATTAAAGTTTACCATGATGTGGGACATGAGAAAAGAATTAAACATGCATTTTTGTGCCTGCCCATTCACAGTATGCTTCTTCTGTGTACGATGAAATAGCATATACATTTAAGCTGTGCTCTGCATCCTTTTATTTTTTCATATTGTACATCTGTAGGCCATGTCAATTCCATATGTGATTTGGCATCCAAGGAAAACATTGTTGCCAGCAGTGACAGCATGGGAAACATCCTGGTGTGGAAATTCACTGGTTCAAATGCCCAGCAAGTTGTATCAATACCAGGATCTGGGCAAGTTTTGACCATGCATCCTTTTTGAAAACTTGAGAGCATACTTTATCTTTTGCAAAAATAAAATCTGAGGATCAGGTGGTGGGATGGATATAGAAGTGACGTCCTAAATGTTGAAATAATATAATTAGAAGGAAATACCTTTATGCACAGGCTTCATTATCTTTATGTCATATGGTTATGGACAAAGTCAATTTTATATGTACATAACACTTAAAATGATATAAATAATTTGAAATGTCATTCTATTTTTTCCTAATCCAAATTGTTGATATTTGTTTCAATGTTGTGTTGCATTTTTCTTCTGCACAGATCACCTTGTAATTCCTTAGGCTTGTGGAAAGATGCCCTAGTGGCTGGGTATGGCTCAGGCCACATATGTGTCTTCAATGTGTTAACTGGCAAACTGGGAGCCGAGGCCACTGCTCATGCTCGTGCAATTAATGCAATCGACGTTGCTGCTGATAATGGATTAGTATGTCATGCTGTCTTTACACATCTAATAGTGCAGTCTGGCCATTAGTCACTGACCCCACCACACACACCTTTGCAGAGTCATTCTGATATCTAAGGTCTCCAGTATTCACTCAAAACATTAAATTTTCAAGGTTGAAGTCTGAAGCTTTCAGCTCATTAGTTGTCGTCTGGATGGAATCTCAGTTAAGGTTTAGCTCCCTGCCTGCCGTAGCATCCCCTACACTGGCACATTAATATGAATCCTTTTTACACAAGAAATCAGTTAATATGGCTCAATACTGAGTTTCTGACCAACATCTTTGTCTTTAGTCTGATTAGGTTAGAAACACAAAACATTTAGGTTGTATATGGATAATTAAGTTTCTATATTTGTATGTTTTAAGGTACTGAGTGTAAGTGATGACTCCTTCCTGAGACTGTGGCAAATCAGATCTGACAAACTGCCTCAGGTATGTTTTATTGAGATGACAATTGGTGTGGGATTTAAATTTGGGTATAAACAAGGTGGATGTGAGTAGTTTTGTTTGATATTTTGAATTAGATTGCAATACACATGCAGTTGCAGTGTGCAGGAAGGGAGAAACGGAGACATCACTGATTTTTGTTCCCACTACTAAGTGCTAAATTGTTGCCTGTATGTACAGATTAGCAGATTGTATGAGCAGTATACATCCTAAAGGGCAGGGACTACATTCTGGAGTTAAACATTATGCAGACTCCATTCGGTCCACCCTTGAACATTTAAATGGTGCCTGTCCGCACTGGCCAGCTTGCTTCAGCTATCATTGTGGTGGATGCATCAGTGCATAGGTTCAGTTTCCCATCCCCTGGCTCATAACCCAGCTTTAATATAGCCTAAGTTGCTAAACATGGTGAGCCACAACCCCCCCAACCCCCCTACCACCACCACCACCACCATAGAGCAGCATGCTTAAAATCAGTAAATATTTGCTGCGTGTAAATTTTCTTCCAATGAACAGAATTAAGCTGAAAGATCATATTAGACCAAGTGGACTGGATGTTTTCTTCATAGTATCCTGGGAAGTCTGGATAAATTATTTGAGTGGAATTTCTGTTGAAACTAGGTAATTTCCCACTATGTAAATCTGAAATGTATATATATATATGCGTGTGAATATATATATAACTTAGAAGTGGCATGTATTAGGGTGAAAATTGACATTGAAAAGAATTGTGCATTCTGGTGACACTGCCCATGAAAGGAGGGTGCACTTGTTATATAATGTCAGTTGTTCAGAAAATGTCCTTGGTCAGTTAAGTACCCTTGTGGTTGCAAAAGCACCATATCCAAAACCATAGCAAATGGGCACCATTCGTTTATAGACCCAAACAGACAATCAGTTGCAGACTACCACATCTTAAATCCTACCAGTGAGCAAGCAGGACTCGAGGATAAATCAAGTCAGCTGCACTGTCGCCAAGAACACTATGAGCTGATTCAAGATAATTTGAGTAGCGTCCCTTAGATCATATTGCATTCTCATAAAGCTATGCGTTCTGAGTGAATTTTGATTAGCCTCCAACACAAAAATATGTACGCACATTACAAATGCAAGAGAATGCATGTGAAACTTGAAGGGTTCAAAATTTAGTTATGGGGCATTTGTTCCAGATAATTTGTTAACTATAGAAGAAGTTTGAACCAAATTATATTTCATGTCATAATGATTGTGATGACTAAATTTGTTCCAGTTGGAGTATAAGCATGCTGAAAATGTGACGGACCTACAGCTGACAGGTGGAAAATTTGTTGATGGTCAGGGCAGGGCACTCTGTCTCACTGGATATGATCACAATGAGATCATCTTTTACATCAAGACCTAACACTTCCATTTTGCAGAATATCCAATTCCATGTTTATCAGACTGTTTATATTAATTGAGGTTTGTGTTTCACCAGGTAATGCAAAGGTAGGGGTTTTTGGTTTTGTGCTGTTGTTGTTGTGCATTTTTTTTCACAAATACATGCATTTGCATTGTATACGTCAAGCTTTAGTTGTGGGCTTTGTTCAGAGATTCCACCATTATATTTCTGACTTTCAGATGTGGGTTAATCCCAGCCAAGAACAGTTTTATCGAAACATATCTGTGATTCACTGCTCTAGTTGAGCACTGTAAAGAATGATTCTTTTTAGTATAATTGTGGTATCCACCTTACTACAACTGGTGCTGTAAAGAGCATGTAGTTTCTTAGCTCAAAAACTACAACCAGTGGTGACTAACAGCTGCACAAGGTTTCAGAATGGTTTCCCAGGATATAAATCAATATCTGTTGGTTTTTGTCTTTATTGAAGGAGACTGCCTGTTTATCACTCAAAGCCAACGTATGGATTAAAGTTGATCCTTTATGCTGGAAAGCTAAAACAGTGACCAGAAGATGATGTACAGATATCCTCATAAATTTCATATATTCGTTAATCCTTCACTTTCTATGCACACTTGGATAATTAGGATCTATTAATAAGCTTGCTGTGCATACTGAACAATTTGAATTCAGTCAGGAAAAACATGTTTGCGATATAACCCAGCTTGAGTTATAAGAATGTTAAATTTTGGTCCAGATGGCTGGGAATGCACATCAGGGAAATGTACAGTGTATGTGAGTGTGTAAATGGAACCAAGCACATGCATTCCTTCATAAATATGTTTGTATACATGTATGCAAATGTTTATGCATTGGTTTGCTTGAGTGTATTTTGAATTGCCTTTTTTGAATGTGCAAAGAATCATTTTCTGCACATGTTTATATGGGCTAAAACCATGCTAAATGCTAAACATTCTTTTCAATTGCTAAATCTGTTGCTGCCTTATGAACATGTCTCTAAGTGTGAAATAGATGTGCTGCCACAAGCTGTTCACTATATATTTGTTTCAAGCATAATACATTTTTATAATAATGTTCAGCATTTTATTTCCAGATGTTTATCTGTTAATTTGCTGTTGGAAATTTCTACATTAGCATGAAAATGCAGATGTAATTACAATAGGTAAAGTATTAATCAAGGGCACAGTCAGTGTCACTGATCAAACTCAGCCCCAGAATTCTTTGTCAGGGTAGATTCAGTTGGTGAGCACAACCTGTCTACTCATTATTTAATAAAAGTAGTCAAGTGTGATCACAAGGCTGTTCATCTAAAATTTTAAAATTAATAATTTAGTAAACCATGAAAAGTGCTACAGCAGGTTTATACCCATGTTGTTGAAACAGGATATTTAAACTTATGAATGAAAACATTTGGAATAAAACACAATGCAAAACACATCAGCAGATACAGATTTTCTTTTCTGTGGAGGGGGGGGGGCAGAAACAGTGAATCATTTTGATGCTGACTTGTACAAATGCATATTTATGCATACACATGTTATTGTGTCAGATGTGTGCATATGTGTGGTCAGTTAAGCACATCTGTCTCAATGTTCCAGCATAATATATTTGTATAATGATGTTGAGCACTTCAATAGCAGATGTTTGTGTATATGTTTTTTTGGTATCGGCTTTCTGGAATGTGTACATCAGCAGGAAAATGCAAGTGTAATAGGTCAAGTCTGAATCCAGGACATCCACCCTCATTGATCAACCTCAGTGTTATCCTCGGATTTCTTTGTCAGAATTCTCTCTCTTCTCAAAGCTACGACTCTCACTCGATCTCTCTCTCCTGCTGCCGACCACGAGCTGCGCCCCTACGCCATATGCCAGCGCCACTCGATCCTGCTGCCGACAGCTCTAACGTACGCCGCACGAACGACGTGGGGGAAGAGCAGCACGGGCCAGTGCATGCAGCGTCACTGTGGCCTCGGGTTAACGCCATTCATGTCGTTACAGTCGCTGGTTACGCATTACTGATAATCACGGACCATCTCATGAGGACAACCTCTGGACACGGTGGGTTCCACTGCACGTTAACGCCAGAAAGGGTTCAGCAAGTACAAAGCAGCAGCCAACAAGTTCCAGGATTGTTTTTTAAATAGAGGGGTGGGGTTTGTAGCTTACTTACAAATTCATTGTGATGATTTTTCTCCAACTTCCAAATGTGCGTCTTAGCCAGCTCAATCCGGCAATACATGTCCAATAAAGAAAGATCTGTAGAGAAAGAGTTGGCAGCTTGATTTTTCTGCGTAAACCAAGGTGGACTATGCGAACAGGTAGTCAGCTTGTGATCTCAAAACGCTCACACACGCACGTACATATATACATATGTACGAACACCACCACCACGACCATCACCGCCCGGCCACAGCGCAACAGAACCCATGGCCAAGATCGAAGTAGTGCGTGCGTAAAGTTGCTGGTGCTGCCAGACTGACTGGCCTGGGGGACAGGCCATCATTACTCACGCCAAAACACTGGACTAATTAAAAGCCGCTGGACGTTTGGTGCGCTTTTCTATTGGGTTCCAATGTCCGCGCAGCATTAAGAGTCCATTAAGAAACCTGCTGTTTACTGGTCATTCGATCTCTTGCAGGCACGCGCCAGAAAATTTGCATATCGGCCTGGGACTGTCGGCAAAACTGGGCCCAGGCTGGAGGTGTCTGGAAGGTCAAAGGGGAGACTAAGAAGTGGGTGGAGGCGGAGAAGGAGCGGGGTGTCAGCTCTAATTGAGGGCGGAGAGAGACAGGATCCTCAAGACCACGCCCGCCCAGGCAGTCCCCTCCCTCACACCACTTTCCTGTTTCCTCCAAGCCTCGCCTCAACCTCGACTGTTGCCCTTGTCGCCCGATCGCTGACGAGCCAGTTGTGAACTCGCTTTCCTTGCACTACCGTCTGTCGCTATATGTATATATAAATAGTTCACCCACAGCGCTCGCGGGTCCATTACGATGTATGATGGGGTTGCTAACAGATTGATCTAATCAATGTTGGCCGCAGGTTTGCGCACCGCATTACATTATCTGTGACCCCAGACCTTTTTTTCCCTCTGCTCGGCACCTCCGCCACTACTAGTATTATCAAGAGACGGCCAAAATCACACATAACTCAGGACGAAATACCCTGATTTGCAAATCTATCGATTTTAAATATTGTGACTTTGTGGGAAGTGCATTACGACATATTTATTCAAATTTATATCTCTCGAGTCCAAATATTGCGTGGAGATCAAATTGCATGGATCCGCTCAATGGTTCTACGCCGATTATAGTCTCTATGATTAGATGGGATACGGTTCGAAGATAAAAATTCTCTCTCCCCCGCCCCTCTCCGAGTTGCTATGTCTGGGTCAGTGGTTATTGTGAAGATATGACCTTGTGATCTGTACGCCGACTAGTCCCCCCCCCCCCCCCCCCCCCCCCCCCCCCCCCCCCCCC
>SMGT01003167.1:368268-391938 GCA_004794575.1 Lanistes nyassanus
AGAGTGATGTAGCGAGAGAATGTGTGTGTGTATGTGTGTGTGTGTGTATGTGTGTGTGAGAGAGAGAGAGAGAGACTCTCTCCCGCTCGCATATTGGGCTCTGTTCTGCCAGATCGTAAAAAATACTCTTCTCAAAAGCTATTTTAAATTGCTCCCTTCAGGGACATGAATACCGTTCTTTAGTCTCGAGAACGAGGCCAAGTCACTTTGTTGCTGGCTGGTTTGATAAAGTTTTAAAAAAAAGTCGCAGAGCTACGCTGACGAAGACAAAACGACGAGAGAATATAACAGCCACATATCTATGTGCTGCACAAGTTCCAGAAGGCCATAGCAGAACAATTTGGGCGAAGAACTGACAGTACTGACGACGATAGACGTCGGCACTGCTGAAGGGCCTAGCGAAAGGTTTCGGACAATATGACAATCATTCAAAGCAGAATAACCCCGTACATGCGCGTGCTTTGTCATAAAATATGCACGACAAAAAGAGGGGTGACGAGAAAGGAGTGCTGGAGGGGGAGGCGGTAGGGCGTGCGGACCGCCGTTCTTCATGAGGGCAAAGAAACTTTTGTGCTGAAAGTGTCGAAGGGTGTGAAGGTGTTACTCGTTACACAAGCTGATTCCATGCGAGTGACGTGCCCTTGTATGAAAGTGCTGACAGAAGCCCCCATAGACTTCATGCACGGCTTCCGCCCTTCTGTGGGCATTTTTTTTTTAAAAAAACGCATCTTCTTGTTTCAGGCGGCGTGATTGGCAACCTATCCCTTTCTCCATCTGTTTTTACGGCACCTCTGCCATCTGCTTGCACAGGTCCACAGCCTTTAATCATTCCCCGTTATTGACGTAGGATAATTAACAAGCTGTGACAAAACAGAACACTTCTTTCGGCCCGGGTCTGCAAAATGCTTAGGCCCACATTCTAGCTGTGGCTTGTTGTCATAAAAGTGGTTTTGGCACTAAGAACAATCTCTGTACCTCTTCTCACTCTCTCTAACTTTCTCTCTCCCACCCCCCCCCCCAGCGGTATTTTCCTATCCTTCCACGTTCCTTTTCGCTCCACATTTTCATATAGTCTCTCTCTCTCTCTCTGTCTGTTTTCCTCCAGTTCTTTCTCGCTCCATTTCCTCATATACGTCCCTCTTACTCTCAACCTCTCTCTGTCTCTCCTCCATCCCCCTACTTTGCTTTCCCCACCTTTCACGTTCCTTCTCGCTCCACTTTTTCCTGTACGTCCCTTTTACTCTCAACCTCTCTTTCTCACCTCCATCCCCCAACTTTGTGTTTCCCCAAACTTTCACGTTCTTTCTCGCTCCACGTGTTCCTATAGTCTCGTGCTTTCGTCCTGTCGCTCTCGTTCTCTCTCTCTCTCCCCCTTCTAGCTCGCTCCTCTCTCTTCTCCCGTTGTGTGCTGCTTTTTACTGTACGCCTCACCCCACGTCTCTAAATGATTACACTATTACGCTTCGCGAACAGAAGTGTAAATGTAAGTCTGTCTCGCCGTTTGGCTACCTACCGCAGTGAGCATTAACCGCTTCCGGCACGTGTTTGAACTCTCCTGCTGGCCACCATGTAAAAGCGCAGAACTACTGGAGCCAATCAAATGACGAGCTCTATTTTAGGATGTGTAAAAAGCGGAGCCAATCAAATGGCGAGCTATATTTGGAAGGTCTTTCCAGGGGCGGGGGGAAGGGAGGGAGAGGGGGATGTTCCGAGAGGAGGGGGATTTAGGGGAAGGGGTGGGGTTAGGACGGGGGCTAGGAGTAGGGGATAGGTGGGGGTTGGGGGGAGGAGTGGGGTGGGGTATAGGCAGTAAAGATCTTCCAGGAAACTGCAAGGTTTTCAGTGGTGACCCTACGAGATTAGCATATTTTACGTGATACTGTATTTTGATTGGCTCCAGTTATTCTGCGCTTTTTCATGCTCGGCGAGAGCTCTGTTCAAACAGCACTGTATAAATTAGATTTCTACATGGTTAGCCAGAGCGGTCACATAAGACGAATTCCACCTAGGAGAAACTAATTTTACCTTGTCAAAAAACTATTTTACCTAGCTGGAATTGTTGTCATTTGCAGGTCGCAACTGTTGCCACGTGACCTATTTCACCTCGGCGCAACCAACTTCCAAGATGAAATTAATTTCTCCTTGGTTGAATTCCCAGTAGACTTTTGTGACCGCTGTAGAGGAACCATATTTCTAAGATGTTAGACAGTAGCAAAACAGGCATCAAACACTGCCACCAGCTTATCCATGGCTGGTCAAAGCGGTCACATATAAGCCGAATTCCACCTGGGAGAAAATAATTTCACCAAAGTGGAACTGCAGCCAATAGCAGGTCGTGACTGTGACTACGTGATCTGTTTCACCTACGTTTCATAACACGTCAAGACGTAATATTTACACCTAGTTAAAATTTGTGGCCAGTCCGATTTCATTGCGCGCTGCCCTTTCTTTAAGAATTAGATTGATCTGTAGCAGCAACGTTTGTTTGGCGACTATACTGTCTCGGCATTAATGTAAAATGTCGCCACGTCAATCTTCGGGTGCCATCATGCTTTCTACCTTTCTACACTCTTCTCATAGATCAGGCAGTCTTACTTACGTTTTCCTTTTTCGGTTTTTTTTTTTTTTTTGCGTAGCAAAGACCAAAGTTAAACAATATCAACAACAAGGGATACGCGGTGAGACCGGAAGACACTTTTGCAACCAGCTCCGCCTTGAGGGGCCTCTGCTAGTGCTAGAATGCAAAAGTCGCTCGTTTCAATAGAAATAGTCTGACTGCCCCATCTCCAGCCCGGTAATCAACAATTTGTGCCATCTGTTTTCACAGCCTTGAAGACATCTGGCATACCTCAATATCTATGCCTATCCACAAAACAGTAAAAAAACAACCAAACGGATAAGAGAGGTTGCGGGGGGGGGGGGGGGGGGGAGAGATTCATCCATTCATCCAAGGGAGACAAGGAGGCCTGTGCTGCCATCGTGTCAGTCACCTTAAGGTTTTCTGAATGAACTCGTGGCGAAAGTGTCGGGAAGGAATGATAGATCGTGTTGCTTGACAGTGCTGTCAGATAGCGGCATGTTTGATCGGGCTGATTAAGGATAAAGCCATTCTCTTCAGGTGCCCTCCGCCCGTGTTTTCATTCCCTTGCAGTTTTTTGCTCGGTTGTTCTCATCCATTCCCTTTTCCATTCTGCTGCCAGTGGCCGTCATGCCAGCTAATCAGGAAGCAGCTTGAATCGCGAGTGAAGATTTTGCTTTTGTTTTCTTGTTTCCATTCACCGTATACACGTCTCATCGCCCACTCCTTCCACACGTTCTCTACCAACCTGAAAAACTCGGTGGGGGAGGGGGGGCGAAAAGTGATATATTCTGAGTAAAATGGTGACAATGCTGTTCTCGTCGTTGATAGTGTATTGCAGGGGTGGGGGAACCGAGGGATGCTGCTGGTAATACTGCTAATGGTTATTGTTCTCCACCTTATCTTCCTCCTCATCATCTTATTCTTCTTTCTCCTTCTCTTTCTTTTCCAGTTTTCGTTTCAGATGAGTGGCATAAGTTTACATTGCTCCCAGAAAACGCGTAGGGCTAATTCGCGATTTAAGATGTGCTCGCAATATTCAAGCAAGAGCTCAGCAATAGAAGGAAGTGACGAGTTCGCGGAGCAAAGTTGAGTTACGGCCCTTTCCGTACCTCTCCAGTCATGTGAGAAAGCATTGTGAAATATTGATGAGGCGCAGAGCAACGACACCGTCCGCCTGTCGCTTCTCGTTACCTTCGGCCGCCTCTCATACCCAGCTAATTCCGCAGTCTCCCATCTTGTCCAATGGGCGGTACATAAACTAACCTCTTTCCCCGCTCTCTCTCTCTCTCGCTCGCTCGCTTGTCTGCCAGACTCTCCTTTCCTCAGGTCTCCCTTCCTACCACTAACTCCCCTCTTTATCTCTTTCCTCTTTCTGTCCGCTCTTTTCCCTCATCACCATCTCTCTCCCTCCCAACCCTGTCCTCTCTTTGTTACATAGTCTCTGTAACTATGTCCATTCTCCATCTCTCTCTTCCTTGTTCACTCCTCTGTTTCTGTCTCACCTGCCTCTCTTCATCCACACTCTCCCTCTGTTTCGTCTGTTTCTCTCTCTCTCTCTCTGTTCGTTATATTTCTCGTTTAGTCTCCTTGTCTCTCTCACTCCCTCTCTCTTTTCTCTCTCCTCCTTTATTCTTTGTTCTCCCATTTTAGATACGTTTAACAGTTAACCCCCCACCTCTCTCTCTCACACACACACAAGAGGGACTAATCTCATGTGGGACGTCATGGCGTAAATCAAGTTGCTTCAACAGGGAGCGCAGGCGGAAAACTTGCGAGTGTCGGTTCGACAGCGGTCACGTGCGACTCTCTATATTACCATCCGGGTCAACGACTAGCTCAGAAACAAGACGGTGCCTTGAAGCTGCAGGAAGCTGCATGAGTGACATACCTTACAGACCATCCTACGAAGCAAAAGAAATTGTCAGCGTTTCTGGCACACGTGGATCCCCAGCAAAGTATCTCGACCAGACCCGTTAACGCACTGCAAACAGAATTAGCGTAGTGTAGGATTTTACTACACAACATGGTTTTCCTTTCCGCGTCGGGGAGGAAAAAAAAAGGTAGTTCTACTCGCCTCACATCAAAGGAGAAATTTGTTCGGAAAATATATCGGCATACCTAGCTTGCAAGGCCTTCCTACATCTTCTCTCGTCGTGTGTTCCTGCTGTTATTGCTTTCCTGAAAAGCATTTAACATAGGCGACATTATTGCAGAGGTGACGGTCTATTAATCGAGGACCAGAAAAAAGGAGTAAGTGGATGGGAGTAATACAGTCAGGCTCCAGCCGAGCAGAACGCGCGAACGCCCTGAACCGCAGGCAACCCTTTGACAGGGGAGCAAACTGTGACGGAATGTCGCATCCATCTTCCAGAGTGATTACCACTTTCCCCTCCTGTACTAACCTGACTTGCAGAGAAGGTAGATGATATGTGCTGCAAGTAGTTTCTTGCCGTGTTCATTAGCAGTTTGAGAAAGGGTTCTGAAAAAATGTAGATGATTTTGTCTTTGCTGTTTGCGATATATTCATTTATCTCTTTATATGATAAGGTCTAAAATCTGGTGCAGGTCTTATTAGGTGAGGTTTTTTGTTGTTGTTGTTGTTGTTATTGTTGTTGTTTGCTTTTTTGTTTTCCGTTGCATCTTCGCTGGTTGCTCGGCGTCCTGCTGCAAAATGTGCATTTCAGGACGATGTTCTTACACAAAGTTTACGTGCTGCCACATGCCACACTGGGACTGCTGTCGCAGAACAGGCTTCAGTCCCACCCAGTCACATTATACTGACACCGGGCTAATCAGTCCTAGAACTGTTCCCTATAGTACCAGGCGTTTGGCAGGGCATCTACTGGATTGTCAATTTTTAAATCTTAGGTTTGACTCACGAACCACCGAGCTCCCACCTCGGAAGCAGACTCCTTCATCACGAAACCACCGAGGCGTTATCTTCACTGGACCTGATGGACAGGAACATGTTACAGTACTGACTGGTTGTATTAGCTCGAAGGGCTTTGCTATCGACTGTGCTAAACGTGGATGGAGGAGCTGAATTGAGTGCCGCAATATTGCTAATATCTTTCTGTCGTGTGAAATTTCCTTCGCCGATCCTAGTAACGTCCACTTGTTTGTCCATAGCATTCATAAACTGGGGGTTTAGCTGTTTGTAGTACTGGCCTTGTCTTTGTGTGCCTGCCTGCCTGACGGACGAACCAACGAACGGACGGAAGGACACACCCGCTGACAGAGTACCTGTGGCAAGCAGACAATTGCAAACAGAATCGATAACATTCTCTTTTGTATAAGCTTCAGACTGGAAATGCAACAACACTGGGATTTGGGGTGATTATATATATATATTTTTTTTAATATATCTGCACACAGCTCAAAGTATTGCTGTCAGAACCCCGTCTCTGAAGTCATTGGAGGGACATTTTGGGTTCGGGTTTGTCTTTAATGCATCAGCAGCATTTCATGCACTTTCGAAGTTCGCCGAAACAAACAAACAAAGCCGTGGTTAGGGGGATATTGATGGGGAAGGCAGGCAGGTGATAATTACCGAGGGTCGCACTTGCCACTCTGTTTTTGGTCTCAGTGTGAATACTCTTTCTGGCAGTCTGCTGCATAGACAATGTTGCCAGGACACTCCCAGCGACTCATTCAGCACGTTATCGAGGCCTATACATCACGACGAACCGGTAGATCAAATATAGCCATCAGCCGCTTGAAGCTGAAAGATTACCTGTGCATCACTAGCTAGCTTCCTGTCTCGGGCTGCTCTCACGAGAAGCAAGTTCCCGTCGGTCTCCATGGCAGCAAGACGACACCGTGACGACTTGTCCGGCTTGGTGCTAATGCCTCACTTCGGCGTCTGTTGGGCTCCGAGGCCCCGCCATTAGATCAGTCTGTGTCAGACAATCAGACAGAAGAGAACTGCGGCGATCATACATGTTTAACTCGCTGTGTAACGCGGTGGTCGCCTTCTGCTGCACGTGGGATAAGGAGACGAGTCGTGGTTCAAGATGATTATGAGAAATGGGGGCGCTACGGGTGTGCGACTGTGGCTTAATGGGTTTGGAACAAGTTTTCGTTTTCTCTTTTATCATCTCGTTTCGCGACAGGTCGACTTTGAGACGTCTAAATCTCACCGCGCTGTGGTACTCCTTTCCTGCCGTTCCGTCCCTGCTCCATCTCTCTCTCTCTCTCACACACACACAGAAGTAAAAAAGTGCAGACATCAACATCATATACAACCCATACACCCTCAGTGACCGAGCATATTTTGTTTGAATTAATGTTTCATCCTACTTGCCGTCTCACATTTCCGTCGTTCCGTTTAATTTTCTTGTGTGCTGTCTCTGCTTCCCACTTTTGCATCTCTTGTGTCGTTATGTTATTTAAAATTTCGTATATGTCTTTTTTTCTTTTGCCCTATCCATTTCATTGCTGAGAGCGCTTCTCAAAACCGACATCCTCTCTGCTTTTGCTTCCTGTTAGTTCTTCTTTCAAGCTAGCTACGAATGTCCGCCAGCAACACCTATACAAGCGAGCTATAGTCTTATTCCGCTGTGTTTTACTGGAGCGCCTCCGCACCAACACAATGCCCGCATCCGCCACTAATCACAGCTGCAATTCTTTCCAGCTCGATGATCAGAGCGGAATTATACAGGACTGAGGTATTACCAACATGCCGTGCCGGAGTTGCTCACCACAGGTCGCCATATAATGGAAACACTAAAGAACAGGGTGGTGTCAGGCCCAGCGTTCAGTTTACAGGTCGTTAAAAGAAGGGGAAGCAACTCGCCGCCTGCGGCATCCCTTAATTCAGATCTGTATTGATGCAGCTGGAAATTACCCTGACCCCAGCCCATGAGCATAACTCGCTGTGCATCACTTGGTTTTCTGTGTAAATATAGATCTACAAGAAATTACAGGGTATCTTACATATCTCCCATTAATTTATAGGTGGTTTTTTGACTGATTAATTAAGGGGGAAATTACATGACAACTAAGCCTGTCACACTAGCAATGATAAATATGACCGTTTGAACTAGGGATAATACGAATTTTATAAAAATTATATCCTTTCTTGGTACGAGTAATGCAAATAGGTATTTCCTTCACAATAGACACAATACGCAGAGCTTTCCGTGGTCTTTCGTACGAGAGATAATTTGAAGAAGTTTAATATTCCATATTGCAGACAGAGGTACTGGAGATAATTCCAAGAACTGTAACCTTTTGCACTGGAAATAATGCGAAAAGATATTGCCGTTATACAATGCAATTTTTTTCAGGACGTACGTGATTGTCGATGTGTAAAAAAAAAAAAAGGACAATGAGGGTGTTAACAAGAAATCGACTGTAAATTGTAAACTTTTGCATATCTTAACAATTTCGATTTTTTTAAAAATCTAAACGTAATAGTCATTCCTGTGATACGTTTATTCTGATATGTTCAATTCAAAATATCAGCAAGATGAAATAGGCGTAAATGTCGGGGAGGGGAAAGTGCTGTGTGGAAATAGGGGTAAATGTCGGGGAGGGGAAAGTGCTGTGTGGGGTCTTAGTCATCCTGATTTTGCTTTTAATTTCTTCACCATCACCTCAATTTCCCATTGTGTTTCTCTTTGTTTCAAAGTTTGCTCCACTGGATAAAAGGATGTGCATGTTCTGGAGAGGGGAAGGGACCAAAGGAAAACCAGAAGGTGTTAGAGTAAAGAGTGCAGGGAGTGAGAGTGACAGCTACTGTCCGGGTACCATCTGTCCTACACTGTCGCCCCGTCACAAAACTTCAGTCATTACTAGTAGCTTAGGACAAGTTTGTCATGCTTTTTCCGTACGACACGTCAGTACCCATGATATTACCGTCCATCTCACCCACAGGAAACAATTCCCCCTCCCCCACCAGGAAAAAAACCAACCAACCAAAACTAGTAGCATCCCCCAGCAAACAGAAATTAATCCAAAAACAACAACAAAACCAAACAACTACGAGGACGACGAATGGCTAGTACCTTTAACAAATGTTGTACTGGAACCATTTACAGTTATTGTTTTTCACCTTTCTTTTCTTTTCTCTTTTCCCTCCTTTTTCTTTTCTTTTTCAAAATTTCCGATAGTGAAATTTAACAACCACGGTTCATATACGCGAGATTAAGCCAAGGCTCCAAACATATCTGAGCTTAATTTTTTTTAAATCAGTCGTTACACGTGCCCCTAATGTCTTCTCAAATGAGATATACAGATACTCAAGTGTGATAAGTTCAGCTGTCTTCCAATGCGCGCAGAATTTATTGGTCAGAGCGGATTCTTAGAGATTTAGATAATCTTCCTCTTCTACAGCCAAAACCAAGTAGAAAAGAAAAAAAGTAAATGTTTAAACTAATTAAGGCAACATATGGTAGGGAAATGTTTGGGTACACCTGCTCAGCCCAGACTGCGTGCTTTGTCAGTTTGAAGACACATACAGTTTTACGTCGCACAGTTTTTGTTTCATGTGTTTCATGTGTCTCAGAAGCCGCTGAATGCATGCAAATGGCAAAACCGAGCATCCGTAAAGGTTTGAAACGTGTAACACAGCAACCAACTGGCAAGTCCTTTCGGGGGAAAAAATCGTTATTTACAATTTACTGCAATGAAATAATCACTTGGAATCGTATTTCTTTGCATTAGGAATGACGAATGGGGGGGGGGGGATATTTGTTGCTTAACGTCCAGTCGCAAACTATGTGCATATCAGGTCGGTGACGAATTGGGGAAAGATAAAGAGGGGATTACAAATACAAATACACATACACATACAAAATATACATATACAAAATACAAATACAATTAAAATACAATTTTCATTTTGTGCCGCAGGCAAGAAATACACAAGAGTGTACTAACCAAATATTTTAACATACCAGAGTTCAAAAGACTTATTTGTTAAAGCTTAAATTTATATGAAGATAAAACAGCAAAGTTAAAGATGCAATTACACAGGCGATAAAATGAAACTTACCATATTACAGTAACCTTATCATATTGAAACTGTGATTTTGGCTAAAAAATCAAAACTACAACTAACAAGAACCAGATTTTAGGATCCTGATAGCTGTTGGGATAAAAGAATGTTTGTAAAAGTTTATTTTTGTAATAGGGACCCGAAGGCGTCACCCAGAAGTTAGATGTCGAAAGGAAATGTCAGAAAGATGAGTAGCATCAAACAATTTTGCATGTTTTTTTTTTTCTCTCCGTAAGGTGCCCATGGAGTTCCGAGAGCAATTTTACCTGACAGCCTTACAACCCTCATTAGTTCCGGACTTTCTTCAATAGTATAAGGATATTATATCACAAGATCATGTTAAACGCTAAAATGCTTTCAATCAAAGATTTGTAAACTGATTTTAAATATTTGTTTCCAGCTCCCCAGAGTTCTTCGATTTTCTGAGAAGATCATATATATATATATATAATCTCTGATTACATTTTTTGCAGAACGAATTAAGGTGAGCATGAAGTTTAAACTACCCACAATGTCTTGCCCTCTTTATAGGGAGCCTACACATATTTTCATAGCCGGCTTTTCCAAAAAGGTGTAGGAGAAATCTAACACTGAAAACAGAAGGCAGTAAAGGGTTTCTGGTACGTGCACTACATGGGGGAAAAACTTCAGTTTTTAGTGTATTTTTAAGCAAAAAGAATTTTTTCACGAACGTGTGATTGTGCAGTCATGTATAAGGTTTATATATCACTGCTCTGGCCTACAATATAGGGCCATATAGCTTTATCGCCCCGTGTCTTCTACCTACCTCAAAGCCCGTACTTTAGCGGGAAACCGATTAAAGCGACGGCTGACGTGCTTACGCGAAGGCGGCGAAATGAAACTCACTTCTGTACTCCGTCTTTCCTGTAATCTGGTGACGGTCGACAACAGCTGTGAATGTGTGTGCAGCGGCAGGTACGGGCGGCCATTTTCATTCGAGAGGGCTGATGACGCCATTAATCACACGCGCGACTTGCCGTTAAACAATTACAAACAGATCAACGGCGAGAAGAGTAATGTACTTGCTTTTCTACCTCGTTGCTTTTTGCACGAATGAAATCCAGCGTCTGGAAGGTTCGAAAAACTCACAGAGTGGGTGGGGGGAAGAAGTGTACTTGGCACTTTTCAACGCCATGCTGCACACCCCAGCCCCCATCTCTTTTCTCTTTCCACAGCAGACTTTAGCAGCTCTTCTTCTATCTGTATTTCTTTTAAAACTCTCGCGTATACGTTGCACGAACCTGCGCCTTTGTGTCCGCACTTACGTTTGTGCTCAGGCAAGCCCAGCTACTGGAATAGTCTACTGGAATGCGAGCAGAATGCCCAAGCACTCGCGATCTGTAAAAGCAGTTTTTTTTGCACTGTCCGCTGTGTTTGATGGACGTTGTCCGTACCTCGGCAGCTTATAAATACTCAGGATTTTCGGAAAATGAAATTTCTTCTGAGCTATTTAACATTGCAATCTTGATTGTTCGAAAGCCTTAATACAACGAACTTTTTTTTGCCACTTCTTGGGATTACAAACAACAGTTAAGTGCATCCACATAAACCTGTAAACACTAACGTGTCAACATGAATAAACAGTGAGACTTTGATTGATGTTCTCTCTTCCCGCACTTGATCTCCCTCCCTCCCTCCCCCCTTCCCGCTCTCCTGAGCTGTAACAAAACCACGTTTAGGAAACCTGAAGAACCTTTGAATAAATCTCAAATATCCGACACCCTTCTACCTCCATGAGCTACAGTGGGGTTTGCGTAAAACCGTCGGAGATGGGAGGGGGGAGGGGTGTGAAGAGAACACGATCACGAAGCTTACACCCGTATGCTATCTAGTTAAAAGAAATTGATATCCACCTCCCTCCCTCCCCAGAAAAAAATAGAGGGTTGGTGGAAGAAGAGCAAGGTAAGCAGCAAAAAAGAAAAAAAAAAGAGAGAGTAATTGGCCCTTTCTTTGCAATCCGCAGAACTGATCTTTGCTTAATGAGTGTCGTGCGCACAAACAGCCCGTCTCGCCTCGTGGTCCGTTCGTCTGCAGAATCACTCGGCACCAATTATAACTTTTATCTCAAAGATGGATCTAGTGCCTAAGGGAGAGGAGAAAATGATTTTTTAAAAAACCACGACGAAGTCACACGGTAAACCCACTGTCGATATACTTCAGCTGCTGTTGTCGCAGCCCCTCCCTCCATCGCCTTCCCCCTTACATCAACCACAGCACATGCAGCCTTTGAGTGTTTTTTGTTTGGAGGGAAGGTGCTTCCGACTCGCAGTGATTTCGCGTATATGTACTGTAGCACCTGGCTGGACTTTTAAGTCCATTGTTGTATTCAGGCTCGCCAGACTTACACTTATTTTATTCAGTATATTGGCCGTTAGGCCATTACTGATCAGGATGAACATGTACGTACATTATAATCAACGAACGATGAGCATAGGTTAACGTACAGTACAACGCAATGTAACATCCATAGAACATACATTAAAAGAAGCTCAGACGACAGTATATTTGTTTGCATACACACACACTCGATCATTTAGGCGTGCGCATATGTATTTAGCCACATTATTCAATAGCAGGTGCCTTTAAAGGTTTTAAGCCACCAATAAGCCAATACATATTATGCAAATTGCGGCAAGACATATTTAAGAGTAGGGATCAAGTTAATTAACTTCTTATTTCCATAATCCTGATAGATAAATCTTCAAGATCTTGTGAATGTCTTGCACAGTTGTCTGACATAAGTACGTAAAAACAAAACTCCCCCAAAAAGAAGATTGATTAAACCATAATTTAGAGGGATATAGTGTTCTCTGATAGCAAAATAAAAAAAATCGTGTATTTCAGTTTCTATACCATCTTCTCAAATGGGTAATAAATAATATTAATAATGAATAATACCTGAGTTTTTACAGTATCTTTATTTACGAAATTTTAAAATGGTAATTCCAAGTCTGATTCTGACAAAAGAATTTCTCAATCCTTTGTGATAAAGATTTGTCAGAAAGAATGCTGTGAAAGACTGCTTTTAAAACAATGATAAAGCTAAAAGATATCACTATTGTTTATTGTTTCGTACCATTGCTGCTGGCAGCAATCTATTAACCATTGTTTAAATTCTTTAAAACACATTAACTCTTCCTACTCCTTGCTGTTCTCTCACAAACTAAAAGCCATATTTTTACGAAACTACCATAATATAGTAGACAGGAAATTTTATTTTCTGAATAGATAACATTTCATATACTTTTCTTGGCAGTCTACTCAGGCTGGCCAGAGTTCTGTAGTTACAGAATTCTTGCAGCTTGGCTGCTTACATGCAGTTCGCTTTGAAAGCAAGTCGCATGCAGGATGATCTTACGACCTATCTTTGAACCGGCGTTTTCAAAAGACCGTATGCAGTTCTGCAATTATTGAATGACTTTAAAAATATTTTTATTTACATTTATCAGTGGTTAAAATGTTGACACTTCCTGTGGGCAATGAGCTCCCTGTTGTCGTCTTTCATCATCGTCGTCGTCACTATCATAGTCGCTCTCGCCGTTGTCGTCGTTGTTATTATCGTCACCTCTTTCTTTCTTTTTGTTTTCATTCATTGCGTTGTTTTCATGGTAATCCTAGATGTCGCTTGCTGCACGGCGATGCAAAAAAAGGTACAAGTCTAAAGGTGTGAATAAAGGAAGTGAATAAACTTAACTAAGAAGTCTGATATAATTCCAGAACTGATATCCATTTGAAGATTTCTTTTTCTGATTCTCCATGTCTACAATATTGGAACCCCAGCGTCTTTCCTTAGAAAGTGGCAGTGCAGGTTATTTTACTTTTTTGTGCTGAGTTTTGTAACTTTGAGATCCTGACGCAGCAACAGGATAAAGTGCCGCAGGAGACAGGCTTAGCCCTTCCCGTCCCTTACAGTAAAAAAACCCCTGATGCGTGTTCCTTCTCCCACCATGTTGTCCCTTTCACTTCATCATTTCCCAGCCCAGAAGAGCGCGCGCAGTGTTGGGGCCCAGGGAGGCGAAGCATCTGTCTAGAATCGTCATTGAGCCCATAAATATGGCACGGATGGCGCACGTTCAAATAATCGGCTTCAAAGAGCTGTCAGGGCGGACGGTCAATGACTCTGTATTATGACGAGCCTGCCTGACAGTCTTCAATCAGAATCCCATATTCCGCCACTCGAGGGATCCGTTTGAAGTCGCTTTTACGAGGCCAGGACCGAAACAGAGACGGGTGGTGAAGCAGAAGAACGAGAAAGAGAGAGAGAGAGGAAGAGAAAAAGAGGAGAGAGAGAGGGTGGTGGGGTAGGGTAGAGTAAGGTAGGCAGCGAGCATCAACTAGCAGGACATTTTTTTTTCCAGCTAGAAGTGCAGTGTCTGCGAGCCGGGAGCGTCCTGGTGTCTGGTAACTTTGTTGACCTGCCCCTCTGCTCCTTGACCTGACACGGATTCCAGCCTTTCGTTCCTGCGCCTCTCAGCTAAGGTGGATTGCAGCTGTAATGATGCCTGTGAGTCCCATGCCATGTGGGTTCTTGAGGCTACCTCCCAGTTCCCCCAGTGAAGTACAAAACCTGGAAACCTACCAAATATTTTTGTTTGTTGGGGTTTTCTTTCCACTGCTACTGTTCCTGAAGTCAGACAAACCTATTTTGCCCTTGCGTTTTGCAGTGGATAAAGAGTGAGGAAAATGTGGGACATGGTAATTGAGTGAAATTCATGTATGGCATCTCGTTTCTCATAATACCGGCGACTTCGCACTATTGAGGCTATAATGTTTCCTTGACAATAACACAGAACGGATCGATTTCCGCAAGTTCCTATTGTCTTAACTTTTC
Organism: Lanistes nyassanus; assembly: GCA_004794575.1. Classification (NCBI taxonomy): domain Eukaryota; kingdom Metazoa; phylum Mollusca; class Gastropoda; order Architaenioglossa; family Ampullariidae; genus Lanistes; species Lanistes nyassanus. The sequence continues at coordinate 382,702 of SMGT01003167.1, forward strand.
GCCAAATATTATTACGTTGTATAGCGGTTTTCATTTCGATTGTCAGTCAGTCAGTCAGTCAGTCAGTCAGTCATAGACATGAGATAATTTCACGCAATAATTTTCACAAAAAGAATACAGCTAAAATCGGCAAGGAGATTTGAGAACATAGGATAATGAAAATAAAACTTCGATCAAAGAGGTATGAGAACTAAGAATGAAGCGAGAGTAGATCTTTCGATAACCAGCGATGTGGGAACGTGAGATACAGACAACGAGGGTCTTGTGCAAGCTACAAACTTTCCAGTCGTCAACGGTCTGCGAAAAACGTCAGCAGCAGAAACGAGATAGGAGACGGAAGAAGTTGGTCTCATGTTGGTTGAAAATCATTAACAGCGCTGAAAGGGGTGAGAGAGGGGTGAGAAGGGCTTCTCTTAAGTGTACTTGCTTAAAGCGCTAAAACGGAAAACGACGGGAAGGAGGGGTGAAAGGCGGGGTGAGCTGGCTGGGGTGCTAAAAAGACCAGGTTAGGAGACCGGGAGAGCAAATGGCAAAATGGAAAATGGTATTTTTTTTAAAAAACGGAGGGAAGGAAAAATGCTCGAAGCCGTCGGAGAGTTGTAACGGTTGACTACAAAGTTTGGATTTCAAAGCGAAACACACTTATCTAAATCAATCTATCTTTCCGTGTGTTACCTCCCATGTGGGCCCGCAGCCGGGCTCAAAACCTCTCCGTAATCGCCTCGCGAGCGATACGATATTCATATCGTACCTCCAGCCCAGAGCTATCTCCCCTCGCTGGAGCTCTCCTGCGTCGCGCGCCCTTTTGATGTGCGTTTGAGCCCGACGTCGTCTGCAGCATTAGCCTCTGCCAGAGCAAACGCAGGGCGGCGTCTGGCCCCGCCCCCGCCTGACCCTAAGGTAGTCATGCCTGCCTTTTACGGTTGCCTCGAGCAGACGTGAAAACAATTAAAGGGCAAGAAGATTGAAGAAAAAGCATCCGTGTTAACTTTTTCATAAAGCCCGACTTGATCCCAAAATATTACCAAGCGAGTGAAACATTGTAAGTGCTGGAGATCGTATAAAGCTTCTGTGTAAGTATGAAAACATCTAGAGGCGCATGCAGGATTGAATTTACTGTGACAACGAAAAATTTTATGTTATATAAGGTCGCATATTTGCTGCTATGAATCAGACGAACAGATAAACACTGGATAAAGCTGCTTTTTCACATCGTTCACCTCACCCCTCCAACGCTCTTGCTATTTTTGTCCGCTATTTTCCCCTCACCTTCCCACACCCTTCCTCGTTAAAAGTACCTTTCACAGACAAAATTATGCGTGAATCGTAAATTCTAGACGTTTAATTAGGGTTATCCGTCCTCCGTTTAAAACAAATTAACGTGAAAAGGAAAATGCGGAAAAAGTCGATTAAAAAAGACAACTTATAATTCCTCCTCCTCCCCCACCTCCCACCACCTCCCACCACCTCCCAAACTAAAATAGAAACGCCGGCTTTGCCACAGACTTCAACTGGACACGTACCCAGTCGCCCTTCATACAGTGTGTCGCGTCATAACTGAAGACAGCGACAATGAAAGACTATTGAAACCAAATGGTATCCTAAAACACAGCAGTTAGCATCGGCGTCCACTGAACACCGATAGTTCTTGGCTGTCACGTGTGAACATTGTGTTCACTTGCTTCGTCTTCTTTAGCTGCAGTTCGGAATCCCATCGCCTTGTTGAGGAATATGAACTGCAGTTTATGTATTCAATCGTGTGTGTGTGTGTGTGTTATATAATTTCTTTCAGTATATGGGACTCTTTTGTACGGCGAAAGAATCTGGTCTTGGTCAGTATAGAGCTGTTTCTTTGCCTAGGCATGATGTTACAAAACGTTAGTGCATGTCCTTCTTCTCACCCCTGCCCTTACTTTCATACGATTATTTTCCCGACATAGATTTTTTTGGAAGACAGCTAGACGGGGGCTTACATCAGCATATTGTGAAGATCTACATGATTTTTCAAGATTATGTTTGTGATTTTTCCGTTTCATATAGTGTGAAATTTTATCATCTTTGGACACTTTCAAATACTGCCAGAGATTTCACTCGCTAACGTGATCTGCATAGTTTCTATGACTTATTTCACTGTTCACAAATAGTGCTGGATATTCATTCAGCAAATATGCAGTTGGCTACAGCTTCGAAATGACGATACCATCATAAGTCTGGGCATCTTTATTCCCGGTGTAAAAGAATTTCCCTTCTTAATATTTTTAAGGAACGGTGATATTTTTTTTTTGTTCGTGTGTGCAGAAAAGTACAGAGTGCTTCCCCCTACTTCAGCCTGGCTTGCCTGTTTCGACGAGTGCCACCTGGGACACTGTTCTTCAGGGGCAGGCTGCATGACACCGCAGTTAGAGCCCGCATTCGGTGCTAAGGCGAAGCAGTCATCTAAATCAACCTGTATGATTTAAGTGGTGGGATGTGCACTGGCCGTTTTTTTAACCCACTCCCGACCGATTTCCCTCCCTCCCTCCCTCCCTCGACTTAAGCAGATCTACCTCAGTGCCTCCTGCAAGGACGAGGGAGTGACCTTTGCAAATCTATCCCATCGCAGGCTGCCCATGTTCAGCACATGTTGCTGCCTTGGAAACTGTGTTCACAGATCTCGTCAGGATCCCAATCACTATTTTTTGTTTTCTGAAACTGCCTAACTTTGATTTTCACAATCTGGCCATCTGGAATGGTAATGCGTGCGTGCGTGCCTGCATGCGTGCGTGCGTGCGTGTGCGTGTGCGCTCGCGCAGTGCACGCTAAGATCCGGCGGCCACGGTGACAAAGTTCTTTTCACCGAGACTGAGACCGGGTTCAGATCTGGCCTGCAGTACGCGTGTCGTGTGGATGTGACACCTGTTCACAAAGCCGCTTGTTTGCCTTTCTGTAGTCACATCTGATCAGCAAATCAGTTTATCAAACTATTTCATTGTCAAAATGAAACTATTAGGGACTGATCAACAAAGAAGGGACTTTTGCTTCGGTCTGAGATCTTTATGCATTATTATGTTGGGTTTTTTTGGGGGGGTGGTGGTGTTGGAAATACATACTCTTTCTGTGTGCAGTTGTGTTCGTTCGTGAATGTATGGGTGTTTTACAGTCATAGCCTTTACGGCAAACGCAAACACTCCGAGTGCAGATTCTGTGCAATGTTTGCTTGCCTTCGTGTATTTCCTTTTCAAATGTATTTATAAACGCGCTCGTGTGTGTGTGTGTGTTTCATTCCTTGCCTCTCAGCTGTTTTTAGTTGTGTACGTAGTGTGGGTGCGTATCTGTGCTGTTTATGTTTTCACTGTTTCTTCCACGTCTTATCGTTCGCAAAGCATTAATCCTAAAGAAAATTCTTGTGGAGACAAGCTATATCCAGCGTTTCAATGCGAGTAATAGAATTGTGTAGCGATATTTTTTAACGGCTATAATTGATGCCACCCGTTCTAATGTCCTAAAGGGAACGCAGATAAGGTTCATGCTGCCTCCAGAGTATGTGTGCACAGTTTATTAATCAAACTACATTTAATTACGCATAAACGAATGTTGTGAACCCATCAAACTCTATCTGTTGAGTTCAATGCATTGATATGAATTAAATGTGCCTTTTTTCTTCTTATTTCAAGCACTAACTTTCCATGGCATATTCTATACTTATCAGTAAACAGTAAATGGATTACTAGTTTGGTGAATTTAAGTGTTGTGTTCACCCTTCTGTCTTTAGTATTTGGTCCCATGTGTTTGTGTGAGAAGGTGGGGGTGGGGGCGAAAGTTCGAGATTTATTCCTCCATATTTTTTCTTTGATTTACTTTCTTTATAGGCTCTATACCATAAACCATAAACCATAAACACTGGCCAGAAAAAACATTCGTGCCTGAGCTGACCGAGTGTGCATTGGAAACATTAGATTACTGGAGGTTGTCATCCAACACCTTGAGAATTCGGCTTGTCTTTCCGTCGCAAAGAAGACAAACGTTTGGATCAAGAGTGGGACGTAAGTAGATTGACCGAGCTTGTTTTACATTCCAATATGATATACTCCTTGGATATATTTTTTATGTAGCACTAAGCAGGGAGAGGTCAATATTAGTAATATCTTTCTTTCTTCCTCACTCTCACTCATGCACACAAATGAGTTTACTACGACAAATTTAAAGATCATATAGTTCAATGTAATGTGGAACATAACATTAAACATTGAAATGCAAACAAATGTTCACACTTAAAATGCATAACCCAAAACGATTTGCTTTACTAGATTCTAACAGCGGTTTCACATCGATACAATTTTCAAAAATACTTTTACATTTTTCAAACCTGCTTAGATGTTTTTTCCTTGATCTTCCAACCGATCGGATAAAAAGTGTAATGTGAAAAGAATACGGAAACAGCCTTATCTCCGATAAATACGCATTTAAGTTAAAATTTTGACTGACATAATCAGAGTGAAACTTTTAAGTTACGATTAATTTCGTGTACACGCGTGAGGACTGGTTGTTTATTCTGTGAGCAAGCAAAGGATGCAAAGACGGTCTTACTGGCATATTAGTCTAGGGAAGTGAATGATTGTCTTGCAGATTTCAAATCCGTTTCAATTTTAAAACGCAATTTGTTGAAATCACTTTGTTGACTTTCCTCTTTTTACAAACAATAAATGTAAGATAAAAATATGTTTTTATTGTTCTTCATTCTAACATTCTAGCTGAATTCAGTTTGTCAGGATTTTTGAAGATTTTCAAAAAGAAACATAAAAATAAAAAAATTTAATTATGATTTCGAAGAGTTAGAAAAATAATCGTTGGAGAACTAGACCGTTTCGGGAAAAAGAAATTAAAAAAATAAACATGTTTCGTTTGACTAAAATAAATACACATAATTATATAAATCTTAAGAGCCATTAAACAGATTAAAACGAGACGCTAACCCTTTATATGAACATTGTAACATTTCTACATCCAGATCTGACACAAGACTATATGTATACTTTTCAATTGTTCGCAGGACAAAAAAAAACCAACTAAACAGTAACCAGGCTTTGTAGCCAGGGCTTGTATTTCGATAGGTATACGTGACTTGTCCAGCACAAAAAGTGACACTGAGACACTGCACAATGTTCGGTGTAGTTTTCTTGTCCAGAGACACACAGTTTATCCTGGTCTGCTGTAGTCTTCATGTCTAGCCGCCGCACAAAGTTTAGTCCAGTCCGGGAGCAGTTTTCGTGTCTACCAAATGCATACAGTCTGGCCTAGTCTGATGTAGTCTCCATGCCCAGCTGTGGAACAGCGTAATAGTCTGGTGCTGTCTAGTCTGTGTCCATTTATCACAACGCGTGTGACGCTGTCTAGCGTATTGTTTTTCACAAGCCATCACAAAAAAAAAGTTTTGCACGGTGTGGCCTTCGTGTCTGGCCACCATAAAGGGTTTAGCCTGACTGATGTTGTCTTCAGTCTAGTTATCAGTGTTTGCCTTAAATTGACGTAGTCTTCAGTGTTTAGCCGCCACACAATGTTCAGGAGCAAGCGGACTGCATAACCACTCGTTTGAAAATCAGTGGAAATATTGGCATGCAAAAAAAGATGCGGCATCAAAGATAGGATCTTTGCATGCTGAGATTTTTTTTCTATAAGGTTCTGGCAACACTTCCCCCTTCTCTCTCTCTTTCTCTCAAGCAGGGACAGGGAGAGGCTGTACGAGCAATGAATAAGCGATTAAGAAAATATATGAAAGGTATAGTCAGCGATTCGCTAGCGTGGAAAAGAAACGGAAACGCGGTGCGCTTTTCAACTTTTCCTCTCGTTTCAGAAAAGTCCGTTGCACGATCTACATCGTTTGCAGAGGGTTAAAGAAAGAGCGGGAGAAAATGCAGGGAGAGAAGGAAAGTAAAGTGAATGAGGGGAGGAGGGATAGTGATGATATTGATTAGACATCGTGCAGTTTGAAAATAAATATACAGTTGGAGAAAAAATACATATTCAACTTATGGCTTTTATTGAAAAAGTCCTTTAATGACCAAAGGAATTTGTGTAGTAGGTCTAGGGATGTGTGCGACTGAGAGTATCATGCCAAAACCATTTTTAAGTGGGGCAAATATTCTCTGAAGAGTTCTTGGCTGCTGCCTGAAGCAAGCAATAGATTGCAGACTTTTTGTAGTCTTCAACAAACAGCTGATCATGTGTAGTCGTTTAAGAAACGCATTAAGTGCCTCCAGTTTGAGCGCACACTTCAATTCCAGTCCGTTGTTATCAGCTTCCATCGAAAGCCCAGTGGAGCTTATTTATGTTGCTGTGCAAGATGATGGTCGAGCGATCCTCAGCATCTTCCAGGGCGATGCGTTGCAGGTGGCCAGAGACTACGGCTCCCGATCGGGTGCAAAACTCGATGAAGTCAGACGCAGTCCCAGTGGTGTGGGCCAGTGCTTGTACTGGACCAGCGCGAGTACTGACCGACGTGTGATCAATCTCTATGCGTGTGATGCGATGTTTTTAATGCGCCAAATACAAGGTTCCGGATATCAAGAACTTACTCCAGCCACATACACCAAATCAATTAAACAATTTTAAATTGGACCGAATATACTTTGCAGTAACATACTTTCACTAAAATCTCGGGGTAGTAAGGCTCATTGGGAAGGAATTCTTCGTCAAAATTAAAAGAAGTCTTTAATACACGTTCTTGGACTTGTTATTTAAGGTTTCTTTGATACGACCTAGTCCAGGCCTCTAAACCTAGTCCAGCTGTATTAAATTAGCCCAGCCGTATAAAGCCAGCATAACAACAAGACATACTTTTGTCCTTCTTGTAAAACAGTTTTTTAAAAGACGCCTTACTTGAACTCTACATATCTAGCAATGTTATTAGGCTGTGTTAGTTCCAACAGCTGTTTCTGCTGCTGCTGCTGGTTTTTATTATGGTAGGCGTGGCTATTGACAGAGGTCAAGGCCTGTATATATATATATATGTCTATTCATATAGTTTAAATCCAGCGGAATCCCACAGCACAGATCAGCACAGAAAATCTATGAGTCGTGAGACTTAAACGACGGTTTGTCGCGTTCCTCGGGATCGTTGGGGTTCTGTACTTCACACTCCATTGGTTCGGACGTGTCCATGTCCTGGCTGGACCCCTCGGGGTCCTGACCGTCCAGTGACCTCGGGCTGTCTGTCGGAAAGCTCCGCTCGGCGGTGGCCCTGTCTATGTCGCCGCAGCAAGAACTGTCGTTGCTGCGGATGCGGTCGAGGCCGCTGTCGCCCGAGTTCGTTTTGCTGTCGTTGTTGGCGACGTGGGCGCCAGTTGGCGAGGCGGACGCACAGCGCAGACAGCCACCGCTGACGTTGCTGAGGTTGCTGCTGCTGTTGCTGTGACAACTGGGGGACATCGTGCCGGACGTTGTCAGAGCGAGTGGCTGAGGGGACGGGGAAGGGCCGGCCGCCGAGCAGGAAGAAGGCGACGAGGGCGGGCTGGTTGTGCTGGACTCGCGGCACCGGCCTTCGGCGGCGAGCGGCGGCCTGTCACCGCTCCGGCATGATGCCGCGCTGTTGCCGCTGCCGCTTTCCGCAGCCTCTGCCGCTGCTGCCGCCGCTGCCGCTTTCTTGAGCACGTCGCTGTGCACCTTTCGCAGCTGCAGCTCCGCCATTGTACCCATCAGGGCCTTGTGCACCGGGTGCTTGCGGGCAGCCGTCACATCGTTCTTCAGTTCCTCCAGGTCGCGTTTCAGTTTGGCGCGCCGGTTCTGGAACCATGTGATGACCTGCCAACCAATCAACACGTGTCTTACATGGCCTGCTTATAACTTCTCGGTCAGAAATACTTTTCTTTCTTTCTTTATCTTTCTTTCTCTTGCTAACATAAGTAAACTAAAACTTATTTCTTAATTTCTAAATTGTTTGCACATAGCATAATAAAGACGTGAGAGGTATGCAGATTATTGTCTGTAGACTTTTTATTATTATTATTATTTATCTATCATCTACAAAATTTCTTTAAAAAATATGCATTGCCTGAACAGCCTGAAACTGGTGATTGAAGAATGCTGATTACATATGGATACATGAAGTCGGACACAAACACAGAGGGGATAAGATGGGATTAGCATAGTTACTCGATCCCCTTTCTTTCTCTCTCTCTCTCTCTCTGGAGTAGAAGCTGTAGGGTGAACTAGAACACACATTCCTCAGTCTAAGACACCCACTGACCAATGGTCACGCGCACACACACACACACACACACTCACAGAGGGGAACGAAAAGTAACAGACACCACTCAAGCAAACTGACGTCGAGACAGCCGACAACTGTGTGCACACCTGTGCGTTGGTGAGACCCAGGCTGTGCGCAATCTCGTCGCGGTCGGCCGGCGTCAGGTATTTCTGGTACAGGAATCTCTTCTCCAGCTCGTAGATCTGCTGGTTGGTGAATGCTGTCCGCGACTTGCGTCGCTTCTTTGGCGGAGCGTGCTTGCCGAACAACGCCGCCTGATCGCGTCGTCGCGCGTCTGCAACAGGCAACCTCACCGTCACACGACAAGAAGAATTTTAGAGATCCACAGGCTACTTCAGCATGCGCGGGGCGAATGTGGGCCGAATCTAAGATGGCCTGACAAAAACAAAAAATTTTTAAGTGTAACTGTTCTGACTGACTGACTGACTGACTGACTGACTGACTGACTGACTGACTGACTGACTGACTTGTATTTGCATAGACCGAACATACACTTTTGCTGGTTCGGTTAAATATAAAGATATTACAAGGCGTGGGGGGAGGGGGGATAAATAGCAAAACAAACCACAAAAAACCCTCTGTCGACACCGGTCAAGGATTTGGTTCATTAATTTTTTTTAATTTAGGGTTCAGTTGGTCGGTTGATTTTTTTACCACCAGGGAATCAGATTGTTCTTATACAGAAAAGTGGGTAGATTTGGGTGAGAAGAAACAAAGGATTTTTGTAGGAAAAAAAGACAAATGAAACTAGAAAACCCAGACACACGTCCCTGGCTCGGCGTCCCCCCCCCCTCCCACCACCACACACACCCACCCTTTCGATAGGTGTGAGAGCCGACCTGATGCAACTATTGTTGTGATGGTGTTGGAAATAATTGTGAAGATTTTGATGGTAATGTCCGTGAGATTGTAACCTGAAGATTGTGATGATCTTTGAGATTGTAACCTGAAGACTGCGGTGATGTAAAATGTGGGTGGCTTCCCAGGTGCAT